>QKQZ01040619.1:0-20701 GCA_003595255.1 Solenopsis fugax
AGGACTCAGGAAACGCAAAAGAAAAAAAACTGCAACGAATAGCCCTGGTCTCCCCTATTTATTTATTTTATTAATTCTAATATCGTTATTACTCTTTAAAATTTTGTCTTTTTTAGTCTCCATTTTGTTTGTTAGCAACTTTTACTATAGAATTGTGCCAATTATTACATGTACACATGTAATAATTGGCACAACTATGCTTTTGACAGCGATTGTAACGTATGTACGATGCAAGCCAATTATACATTGGTATAATTGATCGGAATAATACGTCCTTCATGAATATCAGAAAGACGTGAAGGGGCACAAACGGTCTACGCACGTGAGCTTGGCAGCTAGTGAAAGGAACGTCACGTGCGAGTTGTAATAACTAAATGAATAAACAGCCACCGATTCGATGATGACATTTAAAGAAGTTTCTTCATTATTGCCGCTTAAAAAACTTTTATCGATTCGACGTCTGATAAAAAAAAAACTATTACTTTACCGTTTGATATATAATATTTTGTAGATGATTATTTTTATATAAATTTTTTTATTAATTGTATCGTACGATTAAAGCTAGATTTCATAGATAAGAAATAGGCAAGCAAAACAAAACACTTTATGTTAAAGTCATTTCTTTAATATTTTCTCTGTCGAAGTAATTATGTAAAAGAATGCAGGAAGACTGAAAATTTTTCTTAGAATTTTTTTAAATAATTTTTCAAAATTTCTGTATAATTTTATAAATTTTTAAAACATTTCTCAGATTTTTTATACTAATTACAACACTTTTCAAAAATACTGAGAAAATATATAATTTTGTAAAAATTCTTTATACATATATGTGAATTCTGAAATATTCTAAGATATTTCTAAGATTCTCATTCTAATTCTGAAGAAAATTTATAAAATTTGAAGAAATTTTAGATATTTTTTTTAGATCTTTTTTTAGATCAAATCTTCATAAATATAAATGAAAAATTGAAAATATTACAGCGTGTTAGAATATAAAAGAAATAGGATATGTAACATGAGGAGGATAATATGTAGAGAAAGAAATATTCAAAGGCAATGGAAAGATATAATAGTAGAATATTAAATGTATTAACAGCGAGAAATAACAAGAAGTATAGGGAGATAATGGTAGTGGAGAAAAACCGAATTATTTTGAAAAGAACTTGATGAATTTAGGAATAAAAGAAAACATTAATTAAGATGCGAATTTAAGATGAAAATTTAGAAGAAAATAAAGTTGGTTAGAGGAAAATTGGTTAGAGAAAGGTATTGCAGTTTGCAATATGCAATTACATATCTTCTTGAAAGTAATATAACTCAGATCAAGAAAATACAGATAACATAACGATATGCGAATGAATGTATCAAACGAAATGTAATAAAAAGAACGCATTGCAGATTGTAAATATAATTAGAATAAGGATAAGACGTTCTAATCTCTTATGGAAAAAGTAAACATAGAATATGATGATTTAGGTTTTAGGTGTAAATTTAAGGTATGGATGAATGAATGTGAGTTAAGAATCAGATGTATACAAAGTCCCTTTTTGACTATTTTGTAAAGCTAAAGTAATAAATTATTTATCTTAAAAATATAAAATATTATAAGAATTTTTTTTCGAAGGGTGATGAAGTAAGTTCGCATTAGGTCACACGTTTATCACATTTCTCCCATGGAAACCTTGTGTATAAAATCGTGGTCTCTTACACGTGATACACGTGAGCAGTGCGCGAATAATATACGCGAGTATCCATAACTATACCGCAATCTTGAAGTTCTTGACCCTTTTCTTCCCAACTTCACTTTTACTTAACGTGCCTCGCGTGTATGCCCTAGTCCCCACTTCCACAAACCCCTTTCGCTTTTCTAGCAGCCTAGCATCTCGGTGAGTTAGAGATTATTTCACGGGCGATCATGATCTGCGCACAGAACGAAAGAACGTCTTCGGTTCTATTATCGCGTGAAATATTTTTACGGTAGCATTCGGTACTTCTCCCATCACAGAATGCTCGAGTACCGTGTAAATAAAACATATTAACGTGTTTTTTTAAAAGCATATAGTGCACTACCAGTGGAGTTAAGAGTACACGGCGCAGCAATTATAAGATTAATCAATAAATTTTCACTCAAAAGGAATTAGTTAATAATAGAATGTTTCAATTAATGATATTAGATGCCAAAAACAGTGACCGTAAATAGAAAACTGAAGAATAAAAGAGTAAAAAAGTGCAACATCATAAAAGAAGTGTTTAATTTTAAGATATTACAGTATTTTATTTTTTGTCCTTATTTTTTTTAAATACTTAAAATGTGTTAATTTTAAACGATATTTTAAATCTAAACACCGTTTAAAACTAAAACATTTTTAAGTACTTAAAAATTGGAGACAGAAATAAAATATAATATCTTAAATTTAAGCACTTCTTTTTTGAATGGCATAAACTTCACTCAAAAAAGAAGTGTATAATTTGAATATTAAAATATTTTCTTTCTCGTCTCCGTTTTTTACGGAGTGTAAGTGATATAAGCTTCTCAGGAACTAAATTGCTCAACTCTATAAAATAAAATGAGAAAATCGAGTGAGACGATGGCTGATCCTCAGTGAAATCTTGCGTTACATCGTTTTAATTGACGAATCTTTCGCTGATTCAGTTTGAAAGAGTAGTGCAAAACTGAACATCTCGATCCAGTGTCGCAAATGTTTGCGGTGACGAGTACGGCGAGGCTCGGGCTTGACGATGAGCGTTTCAAATCTGCGGTAACGATCTCCAAAACTAGGAATGTCAAACGCAGGAAGGAACATTATTGTGATGATGACAGAAACGATCCCAAAACGTTGCGCCTTCTGCGAGTCAAAGGATTTCCGCGCCTGTTACCCGAAGGTAGTTCAAGGATCACGCGTGATATCAGTGACAACAACGAATAAAAATTAAACTTGCGGTTTCGTAATATTTCAGGCATCCTCGCTCTGGCTGATTATTGTCGATGGCTTCGCGAATTATCCTTATCGTATACCCTGCTGAGCGACGAGCTACTTCTAGCGCTATGTTCGGTAAAGCAAATCCACTTGAAAACTCTGCGGGTGGAGGCATACCCAGAAGCGAAGCCTCTTCCACGTGTTAGCGACAAAGCGTGGTTTGCGTTTTCAAGTCGCTTGCCCGATATAAATCTTGTACTGTAAGTAAAAGCAAACCGATAATCTCTCACTCAAAAAAAGGTATTTAATTTTAAAGATATTAAAAATGTTTTATTTTTTCGTTTTTTAAATACCTGGTTTTAATTTTTATCTTTAGATTTAAAACACTAAAATGTTTAATCTGAAGTTTTTAACAGCTTCAAACATTTTAATGTTTCAAATCTAAAGATTATTTAAAATTTCTTTACTATTTAAAATTAAAGACTATTTAAAACAGTGTTAATAAATGTTTAAAAAATGAAGACAGAAATAAAACATTTCGCAAAAAATTCTTTATTAGTATTTCGGAAGAGAAGGATAGTAATAGATGATTGTTAGTCTCAATATTATTAAACTGATTATCAATTTAATATTGTGATATTACTATTATTCCGATTCAACTTAAGAACTGCATTTCAGGCCAAAAGTAATGACGCACAGTTTAAAGAGAACTAGAAAAAATATATATATAACATTTTAATATCTTAAAATTAAATTCTTTTTTTAGTGCTATCGAAAAGTATTACTATATTTATAAAAGAAGCATTCAACTTTAAGATATTAAAAGAGATGTTTTATTTCTGTTTTTGTTTTATAAATACTTAAAAATGTTTTAACGGTGTTTAGATTTATTAAACATTAAGAATTAAAATATCTTTAAATGTTTTTGTGTTTTAAATCTAAACACCATTTAAAACTAAAATATTTTTTAATGTTTAAAAACGAAGACAGAAATAAAACATTTTCATGTTTGTCACATTTATTTTAATTCTTAGACTGTCTTACATGATCGACGACGATGATCAAAAGTTACTCTTTGCATCGCACATTCCTGTAACGCATTTGTATCTTGGGGACGCAACGTCGGAATCACTAATGTCACAGATAAGCAAGCAATGTCCACGATTGATAGAATTAATTATCGCTGCTTATGGAGCCGGTCCGATTGATCGATTCCTCATTTCTATGGCCAAGGGTTGCTCGCAACTTAGTGCAGTCGGTTTGGGTGATTGCGAAATCACGTATGTGGATACGCAAATATTTATATATTTATATATCACTATTTACTGCTCTAATTCAATGAGATATCCTTAAATTCAAAGATATTGCAAATTTAAATTTCATAATTATCATGAAAAATGTGTTTGAAAATTAATAAAAATATTCCTTAGTGAAAAAAATTCTATTTTTTAAAGAATTTTTTGATATTTTAAATTTATGAAGATTTCTGAAAAATACATTAAACCTCTTCAGATTTTATAAGTTTCTTTTATTCGAAAATTGTCGAATGAGGAAATTTTAGAATATTTCATAATTTACTTATTGCTTGCTACATATTATTTGCTATAACATAACTCGAAGAACAAAATTTTATAGAATCCTATATATAGATTTTCTGAACACTTCTATTTACAAAAAATGTTCCAGAGGAATAAAAAAATCTGAAATATTTTAAATTAAAATTATACAGAAATTTTGTAATTCTGAAATTTATAGAAAAATTCTGAAAAAATGAAAAGATTGTTTTCATTTTGTTTAGCATTAATGCTTAATTTCGTACGATTAATTTGTATAATTCGCCAAAATATCTCAGAAACTCATTACGAAATATTTCAGTATTATATTCAGTAATTGACGTTAGAAAATATCATATTTTTCCAATAAAATATCAATAGAAATAATAATAAATTTTTCACTTATAGCTGTTCCGGGTTAGCGAAATTTGTTGCGTTATGCACGCATCGTCTACAGGTATTGTATGTTTCGGAAACATCACTGATAGAAGATGCGGATTTCGATATCGCTAAAGTGTCGTCGAACCTATCTTCGCTCCTCGGTCGGACATGGGTACCAGAATACGTACCATTGTGGTAATTTCCTAAGAAAAGTGAAAAAAAGGTTTCAACGAAATTTACAGTCGTATAGAACACATAACGAGATAAAATATGCACGACGTACTTTTCTATTTTTTTTCACATGATTTTTACATGATAACTTACAAAGTTTTTGTAGTATCGAACACAAAATTCAATGTATTCGTTTTTATAACGCTTATAACATTTGCGGTAAAGTTGTTGAATAGTATTATTAAAAATTTGAAATAATTTTAATATATTCCACGTGCAATATCGTTCCGCGTATGTTAAATTAACAAAAATCGCAGAAAATTAATTGATCGTTGCTGTTGATACCAAAAAATAGAAACTTTATTAGATTATAATAGTAATTTTTTATGTAATATATATATAAAATAATGTAACGTTACTAGCACTTGTCTACCAATATCGCATATGGTAGACACATATAATATTTAATATCCATTATATGTAATATTATTATGATACATAACAGTCTGTATATACATTATTTCTACATTATAATATAATAAATGATTGGGCATTTAACATTACGATGTCCAGCAACATTAACAGCAACATCATTCTTCTAATTTATTTAGTTGTTTCTCTTTTCTTCATTCTTTAATGCATTTCTGACACAATGTTACTCTAGAGATGTGAGGTGCTCAGTCTTGTATCCCAGCCGACATGTATATCCGTGAAATTCAATTTCTGCTTAAAAGGCCTAGAATAAATTAACATATAAGTAATTAACATAAACAAATATAATGTAGCTATATTCAATAATCCGTTTAGTATTTAATAATGTTTTTAATTTGCCAGAAAAAAATCAAGAAAAAATCAGATTTTTTGTTTTTTTCCAGAAAAATATGGAAAAAACGATTGTTATAATGAGAGGTACTAGTGTTCTTGATTTTTTGAAAAAATAAACTTGAGGAAAAATCTTTGTTGTTTCCATTTATTTTCTAAAAAATACAGAAAAATACGTCTGTGATAATGCTCTAGCGGAATTTATTGACAAATTACTTATTTATTAGGATTCTTAAATGCGAAAGAAATTTTAAAATTAACATAAAAACAAAGGTGATATTATCTTAATCAGTTCATGATCAGTTCTGATGGACCCAAAATCAATGTTTTGTATTAAAACTAGTAAAAGCAAATAATTTCGTGGCACTTTTTTTCGTTCATATATGAATCATTATTAGTAAATTAATTTTTTTTAATCCTAAAAGATGGCAAAGAAAAAAACCAGAAAAAATTTCCAAGAATTATTCCGAGATATAAGAATACTAATATTTAATATTTAAAAGTATACCTGACTATTTTATAGTAAACGTTTGGCCTCTGTATAAGTCAGTTGCATTAAAAATAACAATTAAAAAATATCCGAGCTAACCCTGTAAGATAACAGAATGAGCAACTTTAGACATCATCAATTTGCATTTTGTTGCATACAACACACTTTCCAAATCCTTATGACGAATACCTGTTTTGAGCCAATCAGTCAGGCATGTCTATAGAGATTATAGGCACAACAGGTTTCATTAGGTCGATCTTTTTAATAAGTTTCTCGCTCTTTTCTGTAATCATTGGCTCAGACGGTGGCTGATCTCGCTCATCCCTTGGCTGATACGAAATATTACCATATTCCTGAAGCAACGGACATAAACCTAGCAGGAAGTGACAAAAGTCTTTTCTGATACCAAACCACCCTAGACAAAAATTCCATTTTGTTCTTACATGCTAAATGAAATTAATAACAAAATGATCTTATACATATCATACACCTGCAAGAAAAATGAAATAAATCGAAATTTTTCGAATTTTATTTTATGTACGGATTGTGTTCTAAACTATATCGGCCTCCAATAAAAAAAAGTAATACAAGATGAATTCAAACTTAAAAAAAAAAGAAAAAGAGGAAAAATGACACAAACAATAGTTTTTACGATTATAACATAAAAAATTAATATCTACATTACTTTTAGAGAACTAGAAACAAGCAATTTGCGATTAATTATAAGTTATTTAGCTTATATTCAATACTGCTATTACTAATAAATAATTGATTTTAAAATACGCAAATGTTTTCTCTCTCTCTGGAACATTTCATATTTTCGACTTGCATCATTTTTCTTGTGAATGAACGATATGTTACATCGAGAGAAAAAATAATGATACATCATTATTCTGTAGTATTATTAAATAATAGTTTGCAAGATTGCTTCTCACATTTGTTTCCGCCCTTTGCACCAAAGGACATAAAAATGAGAGTCATGTGCGACAGGAGAAGCGGCATTGCCACTGTTATATAATTTATTGAAATATCTCCGTCTAGTTTATTCGCTAGCAGCACCTAAAGTAAAATAATTTATAATAAATGATACTATATGAATGGAAAATTCGATCAATTATGTTTTATTTAATAAGATCAGGTTTGACAAAATTCCACATTTTTTGGATAAAATCCATAGTAAATAAAAATCAGTTTTCCAGAAAAAAATCAGAAAAAATTGATTTTTTTATTAAAACCGATAAAAACAAAAATAACAAACAATGAAATAATATTGTCAATTGAAAGAGACTTTTCCAATTTAAGCTTCATCCAAAATAAAATCCGCAATAGAGTAGGAATCGACGTAGCAAATAAATTAATTTTTTGTTATTAGATGTTAAATAGTAAATGTGAATCAGATCTCTATAGGTAAACATTTTTAATTTTGTTATCATTGTTACCATGTGTTTTTCTCATTAAAATTAATATAAATTTTAGTAGCATTTATATCTCCAAAGTTTTTGTTAAAACAAGTATTTCATAAATTAATTAGAATTAAAAAAGATTTTATTAATGTTATAAAATTTCATTATTATTAATTCGTTGCCATTGGTTTCATTTTTCTTTAAACCATAGCAATTAGTATAATTTACAAATTAAAGCAAAAATATCTGTTTGCATAAAATTATATAAACTTTCCATAGTATTATTACATATTGCTCATTTTTTATTTTTGTCAGTTTATTTCATTGGAACAAAAACTGATTTACCATGAATTTTTCCACCCATTGGATTTTCTGGCCAACCCTGAACAAGACACACATAAAAAGATGCACTATACCTGGAACACTAAAATGGGAACAACGAGAAACGTGTACGCCACGGCGGAGTGCAAGGAAGTCCGCCTCTGGCGGGCGTTGATCTGCGGTGTTCTCAGTAAAACAGCAGCGAATACTATCGCATACAAAACAGCCACTAAGGATAAGCAAAGAAGTGCCCATAGCGGCACGAACACAACTTCCCAACTCCACGTTATAAAGCCGTCCAATCTCAAAGCCAGAAAGATGAATTGCAAAACGTTAACTGCGCAGAATAGTTCCAACTCGAATGATCGATCGTGTTTCACCGCCCAAATGCAAACCTAAATCACCAATGGAGATCGGAAGATGACAATATGTTATATTAAAGGAACAAAGTAGAAGTGTGCGAATAATTTGAGCATTTCGAATCATCTATGATTTGGTTTCAAATCGATTACCTATTTTGATTGTTTCATTTATATTTTCCAATCTTGTATCAGTGTAATTCTTATAGCTGATTGTTTGTTGATTTTCAAAATATTTCTACCGTTTCTAAATTTATGAACTATTCAAAAATTTATGTATACGATAGATAATCGTTTTCGTAAATTTGTTTTAACATTTTACATTTTCCCTAAAGTGCTATCACTTTGATAATAATATTTTATAATTTATAGGATAAGTATTCTATACTTATTTCTTAGTCTGATACTCACATTCATTGTATATAGTATCTATTATAAATTAGTATGTAATGTAAATCCAAGAAAAATGAATTACACAAATTTGTAGATATGATAAACAACCATCTTAGTAAATTTGTTTTAACATTTCACAGGATGGTATCATGATTTTATAAAATTTAGAACACAAAATTAAAAATTGCTCCATTATATTTTCCTAATAAAATATACTAAAATACTTGGATAGTAACATTATAATTTGTAGAATAAATATTTAATGTTCATTTAGCAGTATAACTTGCACTTATAGTCTATAGTATCTTATAAATTTTAACATTGAAAATACTTTAGTATGTTTAAATTAGTATGTAATATAAATCTGGGAAAATTTTATTCAAATTCAATTCATATTCGGCGTAAGCATTTCAGATTCAATTCAATTCGATTTCAAACATGTTATTATCAAAGATTTGACTAGATTTGATTCGACATCATAAATGCTTGATTCGCACACCTCTCAAATAAAGTATAAAGTAAGAAATACTAAGATGCAATTACTTACCGCGATTGATACTATCGAGATGAAAATCAAGGGTATGAATACCAGTATCCATAAATGTCTCTCAGATTCCAGTTTATCGCACACCAATAGCTCGAACATTAACAGGATCAGATGCAACGCCAGGGTGATCAGCATCGCTTTGTAATGCACATAGGCATCTCCTTCCAATCTCGCATGAGGATGCCTCCACCAGACATAACTGCCGACTATCGCTCCCAGGATCACCATGCCTTTCCAGAACCATATCGGGCTGAATATTGACCAGTAACTCCATTCGATGAAACCGTCCAGTCGAAGAGCGAACAGAGACGTGAATATCATCAAGCATGTGTGTACCAGAAATTTGCTGGAATTCAAAATTAACGCTAAAGCTCTGCGTTTCCGTTCATACTTACGAGTGAACATATTATTGCGAAGATATCCGTAAGTCACATCGAGTGTGTCGTGTTAAACAACGCGGAAATTACCTCGGGTTAAAGTCCTGAAAAAGCGTTTGCAAGTTCATAATTGTCGGTGCGGTTATGTAGGCCAATTAAACGGAGAGACCCTGCAGGTGACTCGTCGAGTGGAGATGCATACTACGTCGGGCGCGCCACGGATCTCATTTACCGCGGATATCGTCACGGAGAAGAGCGAACGATGCCTCGTGCATCCGTATTCAGGAAAAAAATAAATTACTACCCATTATAACCAAAATTTCGAACATTGGATGGAGCATACTGAAGTCAGCTAATAATCATCGGCCGTTCCGACTTTCCCCACCACTTCACTTCTCTCCCTTTCTTCTGCTTCCTGTCCTCCTCTCTCTCACTCATTCGTAGTCCGCTATTTATAAATATTCATATGCAGAAAAAAAGTGAAAAAAAAACAGTATAAAATTAATTATTAAAGCATCAAATTAAAATTATTTAATGTATTCTAATTAAAAAAGAGCTTTATCAGTCATAACTGGACTTTATGTTGATATTTCTTGTGCTATATTACTACTTTTGTTTAATTTTTAAAACTGATGTTTCGCAATCAAAATTTATCAGCGCGCAATTTGTAAGCTTGAAAACGTATACTTATACAAAATCACATGTACAAGAAATATCAGCAAAGGAACACAACCAAATTTCCCCCTCCGATTTTAATAAGCTTTATTGGATATGCTATTGTTAAAATATTAACAAAAACAGAGTTGGAAAATAACACATTTTTGATAACATCGTCACCGTTATAATTACTTTTTTCCAATAATGAGTAAATGATGTTGTATTTCCTTATTGTAACATTAATATGGTAACGCGCAGTTACATTTCGTCAGTATAATAATGATAACGATTTGAATAATTATACTTTTATCATTACTTAATTTGCACGATATTTCTAGTATCACGTAGATTCCAATATGTTGCCAGAAATGCGCGCGACGAGTTTTTTAATGCTTATATATTTTATGTATTATAAATTAAGTTTAATTAATGGCAAACTGCATTTTGAACTTTTTAACATGATCTTCAGTACACGCTGAAAAACACATTAGTAATAATGCAAACAATATAAGTTTTGTTAATCAGAGTCAATAAATAAAATACAATTTGAAAAATTTATCACATACATTATAAATCAAACAGCTAAAAGATGATTACCATAAATTGTCAAATATAAAATTGTAATCACCTAGGAATTACACTTGACAACTTATGGCGAAATAATTTTTAACTGTTTGACCTTTATATGTGCAAAAATTTTCAAACTGCGTTTAATTTACTTGACTTATGGATAATAATTCATTTTATTTATATTACCAATTTGTTATAAGCGCACTAAAGATATGACCTAATTAAAAATCGAAACATTTACCATAATTGCCATTATATACATTCAATTTATATATTCAATATGAAATAAGCATTAAGAGCCAATGTGGCACATTAACTTGTTTTTTATATTATTAATTTTTTTATTATTTGTTTTATTTATACAAAATATGGCAGAGTATTAGAAATAAATTAAAATTTTTATATGTGACTAAATAAAAGCCTTTAATTAATGAAAAACAATTAAATTACAACAATTTATTTAATTTTTATTATCAATGTTATCAAATTTTTGTCAACAAATTTTATATTTATATATATATACACGTATTTAATGTAATTTATATTTTATACACACAATGATATGTAAAAAATTAGTATTAAATTTTGAACCTTAATTATTTTTTTACCAGAAGATAGAATTCAATGATCATTCTATTCATTCTCTTTATATTTACCACAGAAGTTCATATACATATAATATATTCTATTAATATTAACAAAAAAGAACGATAACACAAGTTTCTTTCATAAAATATAAACTTTGTCAACCTTGGACAAAAATAAGAGACACATATTTTTTTATAAGTATTGAATTGAGAAAATAATGAAAATCCTAAATGAAAGTTGAAGAGAGAGACTTTATAAGAGTGGTAAAAAAATTTTTATAATTCTTCTATTCACTATTAAAAAAATTTTTTATGTTCTATTACTGTTATAAAGTATTTTTGAAACTATTCAACTTTTATTTAAAAATTTTTTTCTCTCTTATAGTTTCGGTGATATTCGCCTAAAAAAAACCTATTTTTTTCAAAGAAGTTTCATGTTTTTAATGTGCGACTCAGCACTTATAAAAAAAAAGCCACTTATTTTTGCCTATATTTTAACACATCCAAAGCTAATTAAAATCGAAGGAGAGTTTGATGTGTTCCTCTGTAATATTCAATTATGATCACTGTCCTAGTGGAAAAATTTCATTGAAATTTCTTAAATATTTTTGCTAAAAATGGTTTGTATTCATATTGTTGCATGTTTGCTGAAAATTCTGTGAAAATAAATTAAAATTTTCCGAAAAAATTGTTCCAAAAATTTAGTACAATAATCAAGACTCGTGAAATTGTCAAATTAACAATAGAAAAAGCGGCAAATATGAGTACAGCGCGGTCGATAGTATTTGTACTCATCGTATTTGCCGCTTTTTCTATTGTTGTTAATTTGTCTAAAAATTTAATATATTTCTCTAAAAATATATTAAAATTTCTCTGATATCTTTTCTAAAAATAGTTTTCAATTAAAATTAAATAGTTGTTAAAAATTCTACGAAATTGAATTAAAATTTCTTTGAACATTGTTGTAAAAATTTAGTGATATTTCTCTGAAAATATACTAAAAATATATTGAAATTTTTCTAATATTTCGCTAAAAAGTGTTACAAAATATTACTGAAATATGCAAAAATTGAAAGTTGCAAAAGTAATTGTTCAACTGTGATACGCGACAATGTTTTGCTAGATGGATATGGGAGTTCTGTATTTCTCATAAGTAAAAAATCACAGGATATACTTAGAATAAAAGGTGCAGCATTAATTTCAACATTATCATTTCTATTACAATTATATTTTTCGATTATATTTTAGTTTATTTTATGTTATATTAATTTTCAAAGTCATACAGGTTGCAAGTATGATTTAAAAAAAATCCTTAATTATTTTAAATTCTTGAAAATATAATAAATTTAAGGTGTTCTGTATAATGACGTATTAAAATAAGTTAAAATGTATTCGAAAAATACAATTGTAATAGAAACAGCAACGGTATGACTTATCACTAAAATTTTGCTGCAAAGTGTTCCAAAACTTGGAAAAATTTCAGAAAATTTTTAATAATGTTTTATTTTTCGGCAAAAATTTTCCATCATGGTAATTATAACTCCGTCAACAGACAAATACTTAGGGAAAAATTAATTATATATAATTATATATAAACATTTTTTTCTTGGGGTGGCTTTCACACATACACACACACACACACACACACACACACACACACACACACAAATTGTCTGGGACTTAGAAAAATTGCAAATTTTACATACAGAAATCGTTAGTTGCAGACAAATTTCTGTAGGTTCATATACGAAGATAGATACGGAAAATTCATAATTGCAAATAGATAGCATTTGATGTATATAAAATGCAGATAAAAAGAGACAAGTTTGTCTATTGCAAAAGTTTATGGGTGCTAATACGCCGAAATCTCTATTAGATACAGTTGCATATGCAATATTTTTCAATTAATTTAACTTTCTAAATTTTTTAGAATAAAACTCCATTCAAAACGAATGAAAATTTACTCTAATTGCAATCCATTTTAATTTATTTGAATACATTTTGGATTAAAAGACAGCAATTAAGTCATTTCAATCCCATGTCATAGATTAAAATGGATTAGATGATCCGCGAAAACCCCTTTTAGATTGAAAAAATAAAGATCACTAATTTATTTCAATCACTTTTCATGGATTAAAATGGATTATATGGCTCGCATAACTTTTTTGGATTCAAAAAAATAGAAATCCCGTAATTTCAATCTCACTTCATGAATTAAAATGGATTCAAGGAATTCTTAAACTTTAATTGGATAAAAATGGATTCGTGTGGTTATTGCAGAATCCAAATTCTTGATTTTTTGAATCCATTTCTATTCATTTTAAATATTTTGAATCCATTTCCGGTTGCGGGGTTTGTAATAACTTGTAAATCTATGATCATCTATGCTCTATCACTTTAAAAAAAGATGAAAAATTAACTCTAATTTAGATTAGAGTGAATTATTTTCTCTAATGAAGTAAAACATTCCAAACGAGTGATTGAGATTAAACATCAGTCAATCGATCTTTTATGAAAAGTGAAATATCCATTCTAAGAGACAGTATTTTTACTATCAATTAGAGTAAATTTTCATTTGTTTTGAATGGAGTTTTATTCTAAAAAATTTAGAAAGTTAAATTAATCAAAAAATATTGCAACAAAGATTATTAATGTATGAAGAATGTTGTTATCGCGAAAATTTCCGATCGCACGGACTGATATTACAGATAATCTATCGAAGTTGGAAACTACAATTTATAATATATATGTACCACTGTAGAAAACAGATCATCGAGATAAGCGAAGAAATAAGAGAACGTAAATATATATGTATAGGACAAGTATGATCTTTGTCAGAGATAAAATAATACGGCGTAAACAAATTAATGAAAAAATTGTAGAGATCTTGTACTCATAATTGCTCTTTGATGATTGCTACATACACTTAAAAAAGAATCATAATTCTTTTTTTGTATAACGTCTATATAGTTCCAACATTTAAATTCTATATTAAAGCATCACATACTTATTATGTAAATAATATATAGTATTTGCACGTTTATATTACATAAAAGAAAGCATTAGATATAAGTAATTATGATACAAATATCACGAAATATTTGTTATATAAAGTATTATTTTTAAATTATATATCAGTTACAAATTGTTGTCGACTTGGCACTGAATATACATGTACATATATAGATGTAATGCTATATGATATTACATCTATGTATTTGCTAACATGTTTAGGAATAAAAAAATTTCAGCTTTAAACGTTTTAGTGTTTTAATTCTAAACATCTCAATAAACGCCGAATATAACATAGATGTAATGTTATATACATGTATAAATATAAATATGTATATATATATATATATATATGTATTACATCTATGTTACAGTGTTTGCTGGGACCGTGTTTAAAATTAAGACATTTTTAAGTATTTAACTATTTAAAAAACAGAGATAGAAATAAAACATTTCAATAGCTTCAAATGAAACCCTTTTTTGAATGTATATCCTCTCTTTATACGGAAAATATTATAAAAATCATAATTCCAGAACGTAGTGCTTGTTGAAAAAATAAAAAAACAGGTAAAATGAGACAGGCTAGGCCTGTTATAAAATTCTGCATTTCACGTGCGAAATATTCTCAATTATTTGTGTCGCGCGACGGTTGAATTTATTGTTTGTGTTTATGCCCGTTAATCGTGTTTGCTCGTGACGACGTCTGACTGGTTAAAAAAAGCCGTGTAAATCCCACTGTCGCCAAACGCCAAACAAAAGCTGTCGAGCAAATAAATAAACTCAATGAGAGATTATTACATATGATAAGAAGTGATCTCGTTGGCGGATACGCGTTTTAGGATACAACACGTCGTCGCGTGTCCGCAGATCAATTCGATCGCGCTCACCATTATTTCGCATTCTCCCACGTGCGAATATAATTTATTACCTTCCAGGCTTGAACAACGCGATAATAAACTTCCGAGTTCTCAAAGATCGGATTTATCTATGTACGAATTAATGATATTATATAAAGTGGGAAATTTCTTGCAAGGAGTTTTCGTTCTTGCAAAAAAGACAAATATGAATCTGGCGCATTTAGGCGCCTAAATGGATCATAGAAGATTCAAAAATAATGAAAATTGTAATAAAAATGTATAATTCAGCTCGTATTTTAAGAACAAAATATATGGTTTAACAGGCCGAAATAAACGAGCGAAAGAATGTTAAATGTAAATAATATATATATTTGCATTGATTAAAAGCGAAATGCTTCGATTTTATAAAGTCCTCTTCAGTCGCAATACAAAAATTAACTGCAATAATCAAACATACATTATAGTTATGTTAGAGTTCTGACCGATATAGTCATTTTAGTTCTTTAAATGTGTTGATACACTTGATTCCGATCATATTAGAATTTCCTTTATATCTGAGTTTTACTCATAATTGATTTTTCTTTTCCTTTTCGAGAATTAATTAAATCCGAAGTGATAAAATAATTGTCAGTGTACGCATATTTAAATAGTATAATTAAAGCTGCGATAATCGGAACAATGTGAACAAAGATCTTTTCTATTTAATGTCTTCTGAGTGAAAATTATATTCCATTTTTATATTTTTAATTATTTATTTATAAATTTTTATTTTATCAATATTAAAATCAGATATAGTAACAATTTTATAACTCAATTACTTTTTCTGTATTATATTCAATTTATAATTTACATTGTTTAAATTACATTATTATTGTTTAAAATATAAATGACACGTTTATAAAACATAGTTTACATTGTATACTCGTAATGTAGGTTATTTATACAAATTGAAATAAGAACGCCTTGTACGGTCAAGCTGGATCTTAGTGCTTTTTATAAATTTTACTTGTGTGATTTTTATATACCTTTTTTCAAATTCAACTGACTACGCGCCGAATTACTTTTCCGATCATAACGCAACTATAAGTTGAACATGAACAGATAATATCACATTTATTAAATTAGAAATAATTTAATAATTAGCGATGTTAACTTGCATCTTGATGGGTAGGTTATTTATATTTTACGCATAAATCCCCAACCTTGTTTCATTCTTTACTTTTATCATTAATATTATAAAAAAAGCAAATGTAAAATATTATGAAATAAATAGTAAATAATAGTAAATAAATTCTCACTGGAATCAGATAAGTGTACAGGTTTTTTATCTTTACATTTCTTAATGGGTCCACAAAATATTAATCACAGTCTTAAACGTTGGTCTTATTTCTTATTATATAGGTTTAAAAAAAAATTACCGTATTACAAAAAGAAATATAAAATTAAGATATTTTTATTAAGAGTAAATTTTACAAATAAAAATACAAAAATTATTACTTTATACATTAAGTAATATTTGTCTCTTCATCTTCATATCATTATTAAAATTATAAAAAAAAGGTAAATATAAAATATATTATAGGATTGATAGATAGGAAATAATAAAATTCCCGCAAGAACCATATAAGTCCAAAAGGTTTTTATTTTTTCTTTTGGAATGGATCCTCTAGATATTAATCAAAACCTACAACTTTATTCTTATACTTATTATGTGTCCGAAGAAAAATTATCATATTTATACAATGAACGATTCGAAAACAAAAAGTTCTTTTCCCTGAAAATTTAAATTTTTGGACTTGTATTTGGTTTTCGTAAGAAACCCTTCAATTGTCATCGACAGTTGTTTGCGTATATCACATCAGGAACTGTGGTGGATGATTACTTGCATTTATTTGTCATTTGGTATAAAAATCGTGGGAACGGACAAATAATAGATCGAATTGCGATAAGGCATCGGAACGGGAAGAGATACGGTAATCTCACTTGAAAATTCTTTCCGATAGCATTTTTATTGCTCATTGTTGCGTGTACGATTAATAATGATAGTCATAATAATATATATACAATGCCCGCATTTCGCAATTATTGCACGTAGTCATATCTCTTGTTCAGACTAGCCGTGAGATTTCTGTCACTTGAAATGAGCGTCCTGCAAGTGAAACAAGCAATTATTAATTTCATTGTATTCGCTCGCAATTTAATGTATATTTATTTTTCGGTTTGTAATAAACGTTTATCAGCCTTGCCCAAAAGTATTAGGCATCTATATTTTTCATTTATGACATTCTTTTAATTGTATTGTTTCTTATATTACTAACATTATATATAAATTTAAAGAATTTTTAAAACAAAGGATAATTCATATTTTAATTATTTAAATTTTCTGCAGTGAAAATTATTTTAAAAAATATAAGTACCTAATACTTTTGGTCAAGGCTGTACATAGGTAAAACTTACATATTTCATATATGACAGGAAAATATCATAGACCATCGTCATAGCATTTGTATAGAGCACTCGATAATGCAGAGGCACAAAGAGGAAATTGATGCATTGCGTGGGAGGCCAAAAACAGCAGTCGACCTGGCAATACAATATTTCATTAAATTAATTATGTACATTTCCTAAGAAGAAAGCAGTTTTAATAACAGTTTTAAAATTTTAATTATTAAATTAAATTTGCTCTTTATACGATTAATTGTTGTAGTATTGATTGATACAGTCAATCCCATACGTACTTTCCACGTTTCGCCAAACTTCAGCTTTAGCTCCTTGCGAATCTCCTCGATCTTGCGACTCTCTAGAATCCCGAGGCCGACGAAAAATATAGTCAGACACGTGGGACTTGCGATCGACTGGTCGAGAAATGTCTTTTTCAGGACCGACTTCGCGCTTCTACCCGGCAAAACCTTGTCCAGAATCGTATAAAACCAATGATGAAACGGACCTTGAAGCAGCCCGACAACCGTCATATTCCTGGTCCTCATGTAATCGTGTCCGTATGAGGACGTATTGGAAATTGTTTCCGTCACCTCTTCATCTTCTTCTGGTGACGCTGCGATGACGCTGCTGGGAAAGTACTTGTGGGAGCAATGCTTCTTCCAATGTTCGCTGCGCTGCTGGATTACATCTCCCGCTGCCATCATCAAACCGCAGCTCACAGTGTTGGTAACTAATAGATATTTACCTGCGCATTCCAAAATGAAAATTTCAGACACTCAAACGAGGTACCTGGATTGAATAAGGCCCATTTATTTTTTCAAAATCTATTTAAAATCTGAGTTTTTAAAAAATAAAGAGGACCTTACTTAATCCAAGTACCCTATTATTTCATTATTTCAACGCGGGACTAAAGATGTGCACTCACCAAACAGTAGCTGACGCAGAATGCCCATTTGTAAAGAATTATATTAAACAAATCTCGTGATAAAATTCGCTTTAATGTTAGATATTGGAATAGATTTTTCGAAGAGCAGAAATTTGTTATAATTGCAAATATTTCTCGAGAATTATTTGTATATAATAGAGACGTTAATTAAAATATTTGTCTTCTCTCGATCAATTTTTGCCCTTGACTCGCCTATTGGAATTTGTTTCTAAGTTCCCTTTTCCGTTAAATTTACTGTTATTTAATCAAGCGAATCTTCTTAATTCTTCGGTGCTTGTGGAGACGAAACATTCGCTGGATATTGCTGCGTGGCATAACTTTCAAATTGGCAGGCTGAAGATCAATCGGTCTTCGGATGCAGTATCGGCTTACGCCTAGGCGCACAATGGAGCTGCACCGATCGCCCGAGTTATCATCGTGCGTCGAACGTACTGTTTGGTCATGTCGGAGGCTCGCTGAATATATGGGACGTCGCAGCAATTAAAAATTCCGCGAAGGTTGCGCAAACGATATACGTAGACAACATGCCTTATCTTTCCGATCGCGCGTTTCTTCAAATTTTCTTGTCAGATGTGATATAACACGTAAGGATGCGTATACAGGTTTATCAGAAGTTCATCTTGCATGTTTGCAAATGCTACTCCAATGTATCAATAGAAAAAGAAACAGAGAGGGGACTAACAATAAGATAACGTACAAAAGTGTAGTACTTAATTTTAAGCTATCCTACTTAAAATTTATTATCATAACAATGGAATTCTACTAGAGAGATCGAAGACTTTAAATGATATAACAGCAATCCTCATGAAACTTGAAGTTTTATATTAAAATTCTTATATAGCTACAAATACTTCAAAGAAGTAAATAATCCAATAAATGCCAATAATCATTCCATTAAAGTTATTTAATTGCGAGGAACTTTCATTGAGATGCTAATATTGTGATTGAATTTTTTCAAACTTTTTTATTGTTGGTCAAAATTGTACAACTTAATTAGACAATAAGACAGGATATCGGTGTATTACTTAGCCGCGACAGCTTTGGGTTTCGGTAAGCCTTCCCTGAAACCATTCCTACAAACATACAAAGTAATGGTTTATATACATTGTTACAAATTGTTAGAAAAAATATATAGTATTTATATATTTGTTTTTTAATAACCAGAAGATAACAAAAAGATTAAAGAATTTTCTCAAAAAACCAAATAAGTATACATTTTTTTTTATTTAAGTTATGACACCAAATCATTCTCTATCAGTAGCATTACAATTATGTTCTGGTGAGAGTTCAAACAGAAAACGGAAAATATAAATAGATAGTATATAAAATTTCTGCAAGAACCAAACAAATCCAAAGTTTTTTTATTTTGTGTTTTAACTAAATTCTCAAAATATTAATCCAAGCTTAAAATTTTTCCTATACCTATACACATGTCCGCAGAAAAATAACTATATTTATATAAAGAAAAATATAAAAGGACGTTTTTGTAATAAACAATTTGTAAAATTTTGTAAATAAAAAATTATTGCTTAATACTTTAAATCAGGACTCGACAGAAATTGCACATTTTGGTTGATTTTCAGCTTGACACTTTCCCCTTACCTCACTACTCTGTACACATTCCAAATATCGATTGATATTCGCATTGCGCGCAAGTTAGTGAGATAAGGGAAATAGCATTAGCTGAAAATCAACAAAAATATGCAATTGTTCTGCCAAGCCCTGCTTTAAATAAATTTTTTTCTTTATTTCCATTGTTATTACGAAAAAAGGTTAGTGTAAAATATTATAGGATAAATAAGCACTAAATATGTCTACAGAAGATATAAAAATAAATTAATATATATATATATATTTTTTTTTTTTTAAATAGATACTCAAAATATTAATCAGTC
>QKQZ01040642.1:0-10927 GCA_003595255.1 Solenopsis fugax
CAACGAATTGCCCCTATCACCCCTATTAAGAGGATACTAAAGATGTCCTTTTTTACCGACTAAAACCGAGTAATTTTTGCGCACGTCGTTTTTCTAAATGCATTTACAGATTAAAAAATCTTTCTCCTCAATTAAAGTATAGGCATTAATTGACTAATGTACCTCATAGTGATCGACTTTATGCCGAAAACTTTAAATTTATATCTTTTTTATCTTATTTTAATCTAACATGGCTGTCAACGGGTGCCAATATTTGCTTTATACAAATATTTGACAGTTTTTTTACAAAATGAGATTACTGTGAGATGCACATTACATGCAAAAACAACGTAGTTTTCGAAATTTGGCTTAGAAGTTTAGTATAAAAGATTTGCGTACCTGAAAATTTGTGCATGCAATGAAGATGAACCATGGTAAATAGAGCAGTTATTGTGGGACACAGTAGGTGATAGATCTTGCATTAGATGGCGCTAAAGTCGATGAAGAAGGACAGATGATATATTCAGTGAGTGCGTTGGACAAAGAGCATTAGCCTATTCGTCTGGTCTTAGAGCTATTCACCTTCCCCTCACGCGCGACCGGGTGCCGCTCGACTCTCGCTCGAAAAAAAAATCTAATACCGACGTCGAGTGAATTCGAATGTCACTTCATCCTCTTAAGGCTCTTGTTTACTCACCGCGACCGTATTGAAGTCATGACATTATAAGCGTGATATGACACGTAAAAGTTTCCACCGTGGCATTTGTAAATAAAGAAAATTTGGATAAAACAGAATAACAAAATCGCTTTAAAACACATGTAAAAATGTACCTTGACTATCCTTTTTCCGCCTAATAATCAGTAAATAGTCATAAAAAGCACGTAAAATGAAGCCTATTTAGGCAGAAAAACACACTGCAGCTGTTGAAAAGAGTGGAAAAATATGCTTTTATGTATAACATTCAAAAGTAACTTTACTTGCCGCCTATTTTTACGAATTTGGTAAATACGAGACAAGTCACATTTTCACAATGAAACACATAATAACGAAATGACATGCAAGACGAAGTTTCATCGTCAATTTGTCATGTTTCACGCCTGTTAGTTCTAATTTTGTCCACGATGATACGTCGCTACCGTCAACGCGGAGTTCTCGGCTGAGGCGTCAAGGGTCTTGAATAACAAAGTTTGTAAAACTAAAAGACTAGAAATCCTTAGACTCTTCAAAAGATAGAAATATAAACAAAACCATTTTAGATAGCTACAAATAAAATATTAAATATCTAATGTTATCAATATCATTATTGTTTAAACTATGTAATTTACAAAAGAAAATCGTGCTTTATTTTTATTTTTTCAAAAATTTTTAGTAAATTTTATATGGAAAGAAGCCATAAATGTATGCATTGTGAGTTTTTATTTCTTTAATTATTTCAGCAAATTATATTTTTATTAATATTAATACACTGCAATGTTTTATTTCCAAGAAATAAGGGGATATCGTTTTAGGATTATACCAGTATTGGCTTTTTTCTATTAAATTAAGCAGAATATTTTGCTTTATACAAATCAAATCAAGAGACGACCAGTATAAGGTTATAGCAGATTTTTAGTGCTGAAAATAATGTTTCTTGTATGTGCTTTTTAAGTATATTTTCTAATTCTTTTAATTGTGCGCCATTACTTTATTGTTTCAAACACAGTTCTTAAATTGAATCGGAAAATTTCCAGTTATGTTACATGAAAGTTACATGAACAAAAAAATAACTAATTAAAAGTTACGTTAAATTAAAATTAATTTAACGTAACTTTTAACTAGTTATTTTTTTAATCATTTATGAAACAAACATATGTTTCTCTTATTACACATATATTATTATAAAATTTTTACATTTAGCAATAATTAAATTCTATTTCTCAATTAAGAAAAGATAATCTTGTAAGAGTATATTTTTATATAAATATTTTAATATAAAATTAAAATTTTTTTAATTTAATATTTTCTATTAAAATTTTTTAGTACAAGAACTACTGTTTCATATTTTATAAAATCTTTTATAATCATTAATTTATTATTTCAATGAAATGTAAGATTAATTAATTGTATCATTTGCATTAAGCTTCAGGACAAGCTAAAGCGCGAGGACATTCGCTGTTGGTGCCGGATCGTCCGAACTTCGTGACAATTTTAGCGTTAGTCAGAGACGCCACCGCCCGACTTCCTAATGGCGAAGGTACTCGAGCCGACATTTGTCAATTACTGAAGGACTCGCAATATATCATAGAACAAGACAATGATGAGAAGGAGGGATATCTTCATTCTGTGGTGTCGGGAGCGCTCGATAGATTACATTACGAGACAGATCCCTGTGTTAGATATTATCCTCGTCGGAAGGAATGGCTCTATCTCCACCGAGGCCGATCCGAATCTGAATTTGGTTTGTTCTCGTTTATTTATCTTGATTTATTTATCTTGATTATTTTATATATTTTATAAAAACATATATTTATATAAAATATATAAAGTGTAAAATATTTTAAAATAAGTATAAAATTTTATATAAAGTATATATTTTTTATATAGTTTATTATAATTTAAATATTTCTGAAATATTCATAATTCTAATTTGCTCGTGTGATGAACATTTTTTTATCTTTTGTAGAAATGGTTCACCAACAATTACAAGGTATTGCGAAGAATAAGAAAAGTGTCGGCAGTACATCGCGAAGTAAAGTAGTACAACCAATCCTCAAATCGACCAATGTAAAGGAACAATCTTCGAGTACTAAAGAAGTTATTCTCAAAAAGGAAAGGCGCGTAACAGCTGTACCTACCCAACCTGCTATTCCTAAGTAAACATATTTTATATTTATTTGAAAGTTAATTATATTTGAGAAAAAAATAAATAAAAATAAACACCTAAATATAAAATAATTACATATAAAATCAAGTTAAATAGTAAAATTAGAGAGATATTTGACCGATAATGTATAACATACAAATTGAAGCAAGAACGCCTTCTATGGTCAAGTAAGATCTTAGTACTTTTATAAATTTTACTTGATTTTTATATACCTTTTTTCAAATTCAACCGACTGCGCGCTGAATTACTTTTCCGGTCATAACACAGCTATAAGTTGAACATGAACAGATAATATCACATTCATTAAATTAGAAACAATTTAATAATTGACAATGCTAACTTGTATCTTGATGTTAGACCCCTTTTCCCCTTTGAAAAAACTGTAAAGAATTTATTGCGAAAAATATCATCTCAGCCAGGGTTCGAACCTGGAACCTCCCGAATCTCCGGTACGGGCATCTTACTACCTCGACCACTGAGGCTTCTGTGATATTCTTCGCAATAATCGACTATGAGTGAGAACGCATCTCGAGGCGCGTGATTTAAAATTAGAGATATTCGACCGATAATGTATAACATACAAATTGAAACAAGAACGCTTTCTACGGTCAAGTTAGATCTTAGTACTTTTATAAATTTTACTTGTGTGATTTTTATATACCTTTTTTTCAAATTCAACCGACTGCGCGCCGAATTACTTTTCCGATCATAACACAGTTATAAGAACATGAACAGGGAATATCATTTTTATTAAATTATAAACAATTTAATAATTGACGATGCTAACTTGCATCTTGATGAGACCCCTTTTCTCCCCTGAAAAAACTGTAGAAGGCGTTCTTGACCGTAGAGGCGTTCTTGTTTCAATTAAATATTAAAATTAAAACATTTATTATTTCTTGTTTTTACAGGAAAGAACAGCGTAAAACCGAGGAGAAAATTGTTCCCGACCATCCTATACCCACCGAACATTCCGTTAATACTAATGTAGAAATGGCAGTTAGCGCCATAACGTCAGCGATTTCTACGGTTGAAACTCCCGTTTCTGTCGCATCGATCGTGGCTTCCTCGGCTACGGTCACGAATGTAGTGAGCACAGAACGGGATAACATCGCGATGGACACGAAGTCGCAACTTGCTCCGATAACAATGGTAAAAAAGGCATCTACCGTCGGTGGAAAACCGATCGCTGTACTCAAGACGAATGCCTCGCAGAGTCTATTACAATCGAATCAACACAATTTCCCGCATCACCAGATTCAAGTTTCAACGTCCGCCGGCCTGCAAACTATTCGTTTATCCGGACACTCTGTGTTACAGTCCGCGCAGCAACCCGCTTCAACTAGCAATAGTTCTAACGTGGTGAACGGAACTACGACGAATCTAACGACGATATTACCGTCTACAAAAACACAAAATCAGCAACAACAGCAATCAGCTATAGTAACGAATCAAGCAGGAAAGAGTATTTTACAAACTGCTAATATAAAGCAACAACAATCGCAGCAACAGCAGCAACAACAACAGCAACATGTGTTACCAGGCAAAACTCTTCTGGCGTCGCAGATTAAGTTAGTTAGCTCGAGTCAAATTAAATCGTTACTCACGAGCCACGGTCTTCAGGGTCAAACTATATTTATCAAACAATCTTCACCATCAAATAATCAATCACAGCAGCAGCAATTACAACAGCAGCAGCAACAACAACAGCAGCAACAACAGCAGCAGCAGCAGCAGCAGCAACAACTCAAGGTATCTCTATGAAACTTTGCTATTATATTACGTTTATTATTTGCTGTTACTTGAACCTTAGTTTGATCTCAGCAGCAACAACTCCAGCAGCAACGAGTCACAACTAACCAGCAGCAGCCTATACAACAATCTCCAGGGATGCAACGTATAATTGCGCAAATCGGAGGAAAACCGATCGCCGTGCAGATACAACAGTCACCTCATCATCAGCAGCAGCAACAACAGCAAAAGATACTCGCAAAAGTTTTGACAAATAGCGGCGGAGGTCAGATTATTTCTGTCGAAAGTTTGCTAGCGCAGAAAGGATTGAAGTTGGCCACTACTACTGGTCACACTAATCAGCTTAATAGACAAGGCAAACAAGTTATACAAGCTCAGTACCAGGTAAGTGCATTTTACATGTAACAAAAGAGTGAAATCCATAAATAAGAATTTTTTAATTTAAAGGCGGAGATCTAAAACCACCTAATTTGTGTCTAAATGGAACCTTTTTGAAGCATTATAGTTTTCTTATATTTTTTAATGTGCTGAATCATTTGCAAACATTTATTTCAAAATGGATCGAGGAGTGGATGGAATAGTATTGAAAATCGCATTCAAAGTAGCAAGGTTTCGTCGACATTTGAACAAAAACTCGAGAATATGACATCTTACCTTCTTTTCATCTCTATCATTTCCTATCCCATCCCTCTAGTCACGCGCGTGTGCGTGTGCGTGTGTAATGCGCTCATGGTGTACAGGGTGTTTTGGAATTGCCAGGATCCCTTAATATTTCGGAAACTAAATGTTTTCGAAAGAAATGTTTTAGACAGAAGTTGTAGGATTTAAAAAGATCTATTTCCCTAATTGGGCAAATGGGTACTTTTTCTTGGTCATTTCATGTAACAAATCGGTTAGATTGGAGGAAGAGGCCCTAAGGTCGGGCGATGTATGAAAATCGATACATCGGAAGTGGAAAATATCGAATCGATTAATCGATTATTCTGTTAGATACTCATAAGTAGAGTCCTAAATAATCAGACAAGCGCAACATAACCCCCTCCATGACTCTCGCAGCTGTTCGCTAGGACTCTAGTACGCGTGCGCGTACCAAAGTACCGGAGTACACTAAAGCGGGAAGCACACACTCTTGCATAGCTGCATAACCATGTGCATAAGCAAATTGATTGGTCCATTTCCTTATGCATGTCCTAATGGACCAATCAATATCCTTATGCATATGATTATGCAGCTATGCAAAAGTGTGTGCTTCCCCCTTAAGGTATAGTTAAAGTTATTTTGCTCGGAGAATCAGCTGTAGGCCTATTCTATAACTTTTTAACAATATCACCAGCTAGGGATATCGTTACGTAGACTTAACGACATGGTAACGAAAAATGGTATTCTGTAACTTAGCGTAATGATAAAAGTCGCTAAAAGTCTCGATAAGTACCGAATTTTATCGTTAACATATCGAGGGGTATTTATCGGACACCTCGATAAGCAATAGCGACAACATAACTAGACGTAGCGGCCAATAGCAAGAGTTTCTGGGTGGCGTTGCGAATACCACAGAATTGTGTAGTATACAATTTTAATAGTTTTTCTTTATGAATATAACTAAATCTTCTGATTGTTTTATTAAGTTCGCTAACAATTTCGAAAATTTCGACTTCCACAGTCTTCCTTAGTGAATACACTTTATGTTAAAATTATTATGTATATGACATAATTATGTAAATTGTATAGAATCACACATAATAATGTTTATTTATTCTCAGAAGATTTAGTTATATTCTCAGAAGATTTAGTTATATTCGTAAATAAAGGAAATATATACACGTTAAAGACGTTTAATTTGTTCACTATCGTTAATTTTCGATTGATTACGTTTGTAAACAAAGCGAGCTTGACTTTGTTACTATTATTGATAAATTGCTTTATATGTACTTACTCTGACATTGTAATAATATTAATTACAAGGTTAGGAAGTAACGCGTTACTTGTAACGCCGTTATTGTTTTCGTTATTTTTTTACGATAACGAGCGTTACTTTTTTATGTCTGTAACGGTAACGGTAACGTCGTTACATTTTTACAGTAACGGTAACGAATTCACCCGTTACTTTATCGTTACTCTTTAATTCCTTATTATCTATTCAATAGATCGCGTGTTGATCGCACATTAGAGTCTTGATTGGACACAAATATTCCGAATAAATATTTCTATCCAAATCAAATAAATTTTACAAAATCAAAATAATGCGCAATGTACATACAATTGGAAAATGTTCTTAAATATATGATTAATCATTAAAAAATTAGTTTAAAGTTGATTTTTTGTAAGAATCGATGATGTTTGATCACTCATAATCAATCACAATCATTCAAATATGATTACGAATCGCAATTGTAATAAGATTCAATGAAAGAATCGTATTATTGAGTATACATGGAATGTTTTTTTTTTTATCGCGCAATGAATAAGTTTTTTTTTCATTGTTCCCTATTAAACATGATTTGAATGAAAAAAAAAGCATCAGTAAATTTACTTTAATTTTTAATATATTATAGTGTCCTGATGAATTCAATTGACTAATAATATTTTTTTTACATAAATCATACGGGATTTTTTAAAACTTTGTATTTATTGTTGTATATTAAGAACTTAACATTTCTTTTGTTAAATATACATTATATTATCGAAAAAATTTGCATTTAATTTTGAGATTTAAAATCTAAAAACAATGTTTAATCTAATTTTCTATAAAAATTGTATAGTATAAAAATAGTAAAAAGTAAAAAAAGATATTAATATCAAAATTAGAAAAATTATTAGACAAGTTTAATAGATATAAAGAAAAGCTATGTTCTATATAATTATAGTTTAGAGAATTTAAAGTTTTAATATTTCTATTATTACATATAAAATTGATTAGTAAATAATATAATAATTATATTAAATAATATAATAACTTAATACTTTAGCATTACAAAAAGTAACGAAAAAGTAACGAATCGTTATTTTCGTAGTTACGGTAACGGTAACGCGTAACTTTTTTAAGGTAACGTTCCTAACCCTGATTAATTATAAGATATTCCCTGAATTATTATCACAGTGTGTAATTATCACAATTCTTGTGTAAAGTGTAACCTCATTTATCATGGCTCTAACGAAAACATCTTAACTTTTCTAAATTCATTGAAAAATGTACGTGAGGACAGCGATTTGATTGGTTGAATACTAGAGTGACAAAGTTATATCAATTCGGATATAGTCGCTTCGATAACAACGTCGGTATCGCATCGGTAGTCATTACAGAATAACATTCGTCGTTAGCGCAACCGACAATCATCGCTACATAACAATAACGACATTGTCGTTACGAAGTTAGAGAATAGGCCTACTGTGGGGCCTCCCGGGCCTTTCATTCTGGTTTTAATTGGTGGCCGCTGTCAGCCAATCAGCATGCGAGAACTTGATTCTTTTTTTATTCAGGACTCTACTCATAAGGAGACACTATAAAGGATGAAGGTTAGTTGTAGGAAAGATTCATTCGACATATTTTAACACGAAATCAAAGAATCTGGCTGAAAATAGTGTTGCTCTGCCCCGCGAACCGAGATTCATCGTTAAAGTTGGCGATTATACAGGATAAGCTATCATCAGGGTTGGGAACGTTACTTTAAAAAAGTAACGCGTTACTGTTACCATTACTCGTTATTGATTTCATAAAGTAATGCGTTACCGTTACCGTTACTTCGAAAATAACGAATCGTCATTTTTTCGTTACTTTTTGTAATGCTAAAGTATTAAGTTATTAAATTTTTAAATTATAATATTTAATAATCAATTGTATATGTAATACCATAATAGGTATTAAAACTTTAAATTCTCTAAACTAAAATTATATAGAACATAGCTTTTTTTATATCTATTAAACTTATCGAATAATTTTTCTAATTCTTTATATTAATATCTTATTTATTTTTTACTATTTTTGTACTATACACTTTTTAGAAAAATTTAGATTAATTATTGTTTTTAGATTTTAAATCTCAAAATTAAATGCAAATTTTTTCAATAATAAATATGTGTATTTAACAAAAGAAATTATTAAATATATAGAAATTATTAAGTGTATTTAACAAAAGAAATTTTATTAAGTTCTTATACGACAATAAATACAAAATTTTGAAAAAATCCCGTACGATTTATGTAAAAAAAAACATTATTAGCCAATTGAATTCGTTAGGACAATGTAACATATCAAAAATTAAAGAAAATTTATTGATGCTTTTTTCATTCAAATCGTGTGAAATCCTTTAATATGGAACAATGAGAAAAAAACCTATTTATTGCGTGATAAAAAAAACATTCCATGTATACTCAAGAATACGATTCTTTCACTGAATCTTATTACAATTGCTATTCGTAATCACATTTGAATGATTGTGATTGATTATGAGTGATGAGTAATCAAACTTCATTGATCATTACAAAAAGTCAACTTTAAACTAATTTAATAATTAATCATATTTTTAAGAACATTTTCCAATTGTATGTACATTACGCATTATTTTGATTTTATAAAATTTATTTGGTTTGGATAGAAATATTCATTCGGAATATTTATATTCAATTAAGATTCTAATGCGCGATCAGCGCGCGATCTATTGAATAGATAATAAGGAATTAAATTAACAATAAAGTAACGGGTGAATTTGTTACCGTTACTATAAAAATGTAACGACGTTACCATTACCGTTACAGACATAAAAAATTAATGAAAACAGTAACGGCGTTACAAGTAACGCATTACTTCCCAACCCTGCCTGTCATACCCATCGACATGGATTGGTGTTATTGCTCCAGCAACCAATCAGGCTTAGTAGACAGAGAAGGAACGTTCTTCCAATTATCTGCCTCTCACTATTAATAAAAAATATGATTTACTTGCAAAAAATATTACTTCGCAAGCCCCGGGGGATCGTTGGCGTCCCCAGATTAACTTTCACATGTCGCTATACGAAACATGACTGACAAAATATCCCACACAACACGTGAACATCCTTCGGACATCCGATTTATGCACAGACTTCAATCTAATCCTAGACTGCGTACTACCTCTTATCGGATGTATCCTATTTTTATATACTTCTAACTTATACATAAGTCAAGACGCATGCGCGAAAAAAGAGCACAAGGAATATGGCTGCCTCCATGGTATAAAGACAAGGGTATGCTCTTGCGCATATTTCCGAATGTGCCGAATCAGGAACTTTGTTCAAGCTTACGTCACACTAAAAGCGGCAATCTTAAATAGCGATTCTGTAGTAATTATTTATGAAAGTATTTTGAGCAAACATTTTGACCATTTATAAAAAGAAATTATATTTTGTAAATATAAAATATAAAAATATAAAACATAAAGTGTGTAATATAGAAATATAATTAAAAAAATATAAATAATTTTAATGTAATATAAATTTTGTAATTTGAAATGAAAATGACCAAAGTTGGTCGGAAAACTGGCGACCAATATGGCGGAACACTCGCACAATGAAATTTAGTTCTCTAACATGCCACTGATCCGTGGTGGGAATATCCCACTACACCACCGATCATATCCGATTCGTTCCGACTTCATACAAGTAAGCTTGAACAAAATATGGAAAAGTGATGGGAATGCGCAGTGGTCTGACACGAAACGAGCATACCCTTGTCTTTATACCATGGCTGCCAGTGTCAGCTTTTTCATGCATTACGATATACATATCTATATATCAAGAGATGCGATCGCGAATCGCATCAAGTATATACTTACTTGAAGAAAGATACACAATTTTTATTTAGTATACTTCGACAATCTTTTATTACGCACCTTAATGGCAACAGATTAAATTTCTTCAGCATATAGAAACTTCATTCCTTTTAACCTCTCATCGCTTGTCTACATGCGTGACGCTAAATAAATAACTTTCTTTGTGTTCTTATTTCGTGCATGCGCTGTGTCTCGATTTTATACATAGATTTAGGATACGCGTATATAAGACATTTGAGGACATAAATCAGATGATCCGAAGGACGTCTACATGTGGGACGACGTTACTTGGCCGATAAGTTCTCATTATCAATAACTTTTTTTGGAAAAGAGAACCGATTCCTTCCATTTGCCATGTAATGAATAATTCAAAATTGAAAATTTGCTGTGGTCTTTAAAGAGTCCTACGGTGTCCGGTGAAGGGTTAATAATCTTAATGTAAGATCTTAAATAAATTAAATTAAATATTAATTTTTAATAATATTATTTATTTTAAATTAAAATATCGTGATTTTTAAAAATTGAAATT
>QKQZ01040647.1:0-50798 GCA_003595255.1 Solenopsis fugax
AAAATTAATAAATATATAATGTTCTGGTTTTACTGTTAATACGTCACGTATGTTCTAAATGTAAATTTGCAATTCCAAGTCTTTCGACCGAGAAAGAATCACAAAATGGAAGACAGAGAGCTTAAAAACTTGAAAGATTTAATGTATTATATATATATATATAGTTGTTGTTATATATATATAACTGAGAATAGAAATATGTAACAAAAGACTAATTTCATACACTTGCCTTGAACATTCGGTCGTTGAATCGATAGTAGGCGTTGTCTTGGAAAAAGTACGTGAAACCCTTGTAGGTGACTGCCGCGTTAATATGATTCGGTATGCCTTCCCAATTTTGGATGAGTTTAGGATAGTTACTTCTAACTGGTGGCTTCGACGCTGGATCGAAACGCCAGAATTTCGCGCCCTTGTAAAAGTAAATCTTGCCGTTTCCTGTCCATACGGTAGCTGCATCGATGTTATCGGGAATGCCGGTAAAACCATCGCTAATTTCCTTCGGATAGTCACCGTCCATAGTTGTATTAATGTATCTCCAGTATTGCGTGCCCTGAAGCAAAATAATTACAGCGAATGAAATCTACATATTGAATAATATCGATATGGTAGGATAGAAAAAATCAAATCGACTTTGGATTTGATTTTAGATGGTATTCGAGTTTGAACGGTTACCTTGAAAAAATATGTCTTGCCATTCCTGTATGTAAATGCAGCGTCTATATTAGACGGAAGTTCCTTCCACGTGCTACTAATACGTCTAGGATAGCCGCTGGCCACACCGTTATCCGTTAATTTCCAGTAATATTTTCCTGGAAATTAAATTCCGCGATAGTATCTCAATATTCTTGAGCCCCTTTTTCTGTCTCACATTTGTTGCTAATAAAAGTAAAAGATATAATTATAAAGCCTAACGTACCCTTGAACGCAATTATCTCGCCGTCTTTCGTATTAAACATCGCGTCGATCTTGGGATCTTTACACAATTCAGGATCTTCTTCGGCAGGCGGCAAAGGTCGCGCTCCTCGCGAATTAGTTTTCGTTCCGTATAGAGCCTGAAATGATTTCTTATCGCTATTCTCGAGCCTATACGCTACATCTACGCTATGCGCCCGCCTGATATGCGAGTGTAACGTAGTAATGTTGTAAAATAGAAAATTTTAGCTTTCGAGCATACTTGAATTGCGCCGATGTCGTCTTGATCCAGAATAAAGTGTGGATCGTAGCCGCGGTAAAAAGGTGCCATCAGAGCGCTCTTGACATCGCTATGACTTAAGCCGAGCGAGTGCCCGAATTCATGAGCCGCGACTTGAAAGAGATTGGTACCGCGATAACTTCTGATGGTCCATCGCTCGGAATCGTCAAAGTGAGCATCACCACCGTATACGGGAAAGTACGCGTGTGCCAAGGTGCCGCCGGGTCCGTCAAAAGGATCACCGTCGCCATGCTCGCCTACCTCGAATCTGATTTCGATGTGAACCTAAACGAATCACTTTTGCTTAGAAAAAAATATTACTCTCTCTCTCTCTCTCTCTCTCTCTCTCGCGACATAATCGCTTGGCATAAGTAAACAGATATTATACATCTCGATGTCGTCTTACATTTTCATGTCCTGTTTTGCGGCTAAATGTCAGATCAGTTTCACCCGACCAAACGCCGAACGCGTTTGCAATTTCTTTGTCCACTTCTTGTTTGTTCAGACCAGTTGGATACTTGCTAATTTTATACGTCAGGTTCTTCGTACGCCATCTGGATCCTACGGTAAAGCATTTTATACGTGAGAGAACGCGTGGAGAGAAACGCGAGAGAATATGCGCTTTGTTTCAAAATATTGTGATGCATTCTCGTTTACCCGCACGCACACACACACACACACACACACACACACACACACACACACACACACGCACGCACGCACGCACGCACGCACGCATACAAAGACCATTTTTTCCGCGGTTATTAACGTATGCACGTCTGTTACGCCAATGTATCAATGTGAATCTACACTATAGAATTCCACTACGATACACGTACGTTCCAACATTCGTGTATTGTTCCGATGTTGCGAATCTACTACTACTGTTGCGTCGTACGTGTTATTGCATCGTGGCGCATAAATTGTTTATTACCCGTAGAAATAAAAATCGCGATTCGCGTGTTACATGCTCATTACGATTACACAGCCTACGATTTATGCAACAGTTGCGCGTATACGTGACAATTATATCGCGCATCTCGTTTCAACGATTCTTACGCAACGCGATCTGTTGATCACTATCCGAAAGAACAAAATGAGAAACAGTTTAGCACAGTTATATTGGATTATCACTGGTTGTGTTAAATTTTTTTGTACGACTAACGTCCTGGACAGGATGCACGCATGGCCGAACTTGGCATCAAGCAGGGTTCATTGAAACACGAAGCGCACGTGCTTGGGTTCAAAGTCACGGTTAGCCAACGTGAACCTGCACGATCGCTTTATTATTCCGTCACGCGTGAGAATGTCTTTAGCAGGACTCTTTAGTTTTATTTTCAATACGACTTGACTAAAACGATTGGAGCATTGACGCGCCAAGTCGACGTTGGTCAAATATCGAGAAGCGTTTCTTAACCAGACGCTTCAACGCATATAAATGTAAATATCCAAGAGAAATGTACCATAATCACACGTTACATGTTTGAATACAAAGAATTTTCAAGAGTCGACAAGACCTGCTTTTTCTATCGAAACAGGACTCTCGCTCCCCCCCCCCTCTGTCTCTCTCTCGTTGATTCATTAGTACATGATCGTCAACCATCGTTTTATCGTTAAATCGCTAAATAAATGCGAAATGCAACAGTTGATTCGGGCGAATTCATATGGCTGATTTAGAATGCATTTGGAACATCCGACAGACTATTATCGCGATATAGATCCACGTGACCCGTTTAGGGTGACTGACTCTATATCACTTTGTGGTAGCGAGACAACGGGAAGTTGGGATGCGTGATTCATCGTAAAATTCAACGTACGAGACCGATGTGTTAAATGTGATGTACTAAAAAATTTGCAAATTTATGTATTATAGCTTAGTATCTCTATATATATAATCGATCCCTTTCATTATTCCGTAGTAACTACACTTAATATAGTTTTTTTTTTCAACTTTCCAACTTTTTTTACGACATTGTATTCTACGTAGACTTTCCACGAGTTTCAATAGGGAAATGCCCGTCGATTAGATAATCGATCGAGATCGATCAAACGTAAAATTGTGTCACGTCACGCGAGTTACGTCTATAGTCTCGATTGCATTAAACTTTCTTCAATTTGTCAATTATCGATTAGTCGTGCAAAGTGACGAAATCTTTTGATTTTTCAATCAACATTATTTACACACCGTTCTACTCACCTTGAAGAGCGTATCGCTTCGATCTTCCATCGGCGGCTGGTCCAACTTTATCCTTAACACCGCATCTTGGTGTAGCCATAAGCTTAGCAGTCTCTTCATTCAATTCACCTGGAATAAAAAATATCGTGATAAATTTGAGGATTGTTATTTATTGCTCTTTACGTTACTCTTTACGAAAATCAATATCTTGCGTTTTATCGCTTCCTACCATCTTCAGTGTAATTGCGTGATAAAAATAATTAGATACCCGGAAGATTATAAGATTGTAAGAATACAACAGTCCGTGTCGGCGGACGTATTTTAGCGGTAGACTCTAGGCATCTCTAGGCTCTCTAGGCCAGCTCTCTTACGCCTGTACGCGTGTGTGCGTATATATTTCTCATATTCTATGCACGTATTAATTTCTCATGTATGTATGCGTAATGTGCATAGGATGCGGGAGTATTGGTGCATACGCTCCTATTAGTTTCGCAGCGCGGTCACGCGACTCGATATTTACAGATTCATCGTTGCTGGGCGGCGCGCGGCGGAGCGCGATATGCAACAAGGATTATACAATATTTTTCCAAGCCCCAATCTTTTGCAGAGAAAAATCTATCGTATGCAGTTAGCTTTTATAAATACACCATTTTACATTTTATTCAATATTTATCTTTTATCGTGATAAAGATGATTTCGTTATGTCGAATGTAATCGAATTGTAACGAATACCGACGTGTTACGGAAAGTAATATCAAAATTTAAGTGAAAGTCACATAATTTCTGTATGTGTTTTTCACTATATTTCTTTTTAAAAGAGAAAAGAGAGTTACATTTAATAGCAATTGTAAATGCATTAACAACGCGGCAAATTACGGTCGATAAACACGCCTCATCTCGAATAATGCCGCTACCGATGGCCTACAATTTTACAGTTAGATCACTCTTCCGTTCACCTTCGCTTTTTATTGGACTTTATCGCTCGTGTTTCGCCCTGTCATGGACTCTCGTATAGTATACTACTAGAATGACCGACGAAGCCTCTCTCCCTTCCCATCTCTATTTCTCTAATTGATTATTTCTTTTCTTTTTTTTTATATGTTTTGTACAATATTTACATATTCGCAAACTAGATGTCATCAAAAATTTCGGTCCGTATAATTAGCTTAATTTGCAAAACAGTTATTTTAAGACCTATCGCGTATTTTCCATAAATCGATATTTCTTATAGCAAGTATTTCCCAAAATGATTGGGAACCGCCACTAGAGAGACGGGGCCATTACTACATTAATGACTCATTGGCTGAAACGTTGAGTTTGCGTTTCATCGAATTCTGAATCATCGCTGTTCATTATCATTAACGGTCTAAATCGACGGACGGGAGGGGGAAGGAGGAGGAGGAGGAAAGACATCGATAGGGAACCGCTGTTATCGCTCTTCGAACGATTTGACATTGTACATGAAACACAAATAGACACGTAAATTGTTATGTTTTCTTTTTTTTTTTTTTAATATAAAAAGTATACGCTTGCAGCACCGAATAACCGCATTCTTCGTAATTTTCCGCATGAATCACCAATACCGATGCATCAGTTAAGACTCGATAATAAGTAAAAACTCACTAGATCCTACAGTTATACATACGGTACACGTGCACATACATTACATCTGCAGTATATATACACATGCAATGTGTTTAAGAATAAATTTAGACAAGTAAATAAAGTTTAACATACCTGTTATATTAAGACCAGCAAACGCTTGGAATTCTTCTATCGCTGCCGTCAGCTTCTCCTCGCTCAAAAAGGCACCATTTTCCGGATTTGTCGGCGGCAAATATCCGTATTGCGCCAGATAATTCTGCAATATTTAAACATGCTCTTTAACGCATCTCTCTTGAGTTTATTACAACGCAACGTATGTACATCTATGCAGGTATTGTTTAACTTTTTTCCGTATTACAGCGATAGAAAATCAAATTGTAGCGATATCTTCTTGACTCGAGATTAAAGAAAGATATTGTGAATATCGCGCACGTGCGCGAAATTGCATGCGGAAAGTCATTTACGTCATTTACGTCATTTTTTACGGGGCGAAGAATTGAAGAATCTCCGGCCTTGGTGCCGTAATGTAACATTGACGTTTTACGAGCTTTGTCTTACGAAGGTGAATAACTAAAGATAGAGTAACTTTTCTTATCCACGTGTAAATTTGCCGACGCCCTCGAGTTTTGTCGTCCTTCTTCATCGATCGTTTGTTTATTATGTAATTATAATTGCGCAGGTAGGAAATCTCTGCACGTGTTACAACTATAGTACCACGTCACTGGCACTGCACGGATTCTGCTGAGCCTCCTCCAAGTGTTTTGCCAGTCGGTTTTTGCCAATACACGCATCGCTTATCGTTCCATAACGTGCAAATGCCAATCGTACGTGACATATTTCTAATTCACCATCTAAAATATACCGATCCGATATGTTACACAAGACGTGCTCTTTTCTCGCGAAGAAACGCGAAGAAACGCGAAGAAACGCGAAGAAACGCGAAGAAGCGCGTGTCGCAAGGATGATACGACCCGCAAAAGATCGTCATTAGAGCCAATTCGGATGACGTTACGTTCGAAGTACAGATTACCTCCTTAAGAATGACTCATCCCTTATATCAGGCACGGAAAGCGCTGTCTGCTTCTCTCTATGCTCGTTCTAGATTCTAGTGTAAAATAGTCATCTTCACAAAGCTCACTCGTTTCTAATGTGCAATGGTACCATTGCTACTTTAACGTTGCACGCGTGGAAAGCGAACATTAGCCAATCGATTTGCTATCGCGTGCATTCTTTCGGAGCTACCTCTGTATTGATTTTGTTTTTATCCGTGGCGCTCGCCCGGCCGCCGCCGCGGCACAAACTTACGCGTATTCCTAATGCGCGCATACGATATACAATGGCGAAATTCGACACGTTTCGCGTCGAATAACGTAAAAGACTTAATCGAATAACGTTCAAATTTGAATGAGACGAGACGAGACGAGACGAGACATTATTGTATACAAGGGATGGTATTGAGCACTCGAGCAAAGAGAATCCGACAATCGTCGCATCAATTTCTATTGCGCAAAGGAGTAAGATGTAAGTCACGCGAGAATTAGCAAAGTAATCTCGTATTCCTTGGATTTAGGCGGATTAGGCAAGCGGCTACGACGCCGCGACGCGCGACGCGCGACGAGGCGAGGGGACTGACCTAACTGACAGCTGGATTTACTGTTATTTAACGACACTTACGCACACTTATGTCTCGATTAATATTCCATTCAGTTGAACAACCTGCACGATCAAGATCAGAATATCATGTATTTGTTGCTTATTCTGCCATGAGAAGGAAGATAGAGGATTTACATGTTGATCTTTTTATACTCTGTGTATCATTCAGAATATAAACTTCATACGCGGAAAATGTTTTAAGGAAAGACTTTTAAGATATGACTTTCTCCGTAATTAATGCAAAATTACGATACTCTTTCTCGCGCGATTATACAGATTTAAAAATGAAACAATTGGACTTTGTTATTCTGTTAACTGGATTAGCAACAAAAGGTGATTTGTAGTGTAATTGCGAAGTTAGTGCGTGAGTCATGTCGTTGCAGAGGGGAGAACACATAAAGAGTATATTCATTCGGATATTTTCGCAGCAGTAATCCGATGCATCTCTTGATAACGGTGCAAAGTTTTCAATCGTAGCTTTACATCATTGATTCATACTTTTGGATAAAGTTAAACTTTCACTTGTACTTTGTATGAAATATTTATGTCTATCACAACTGTGTAATGTTTCATAAATGCAATGCGATAGTTATACCGCAACTACTTGCTACAATTTTTTAATGTTTCTTTTTTAACAGAATTTCGTTACCAGATTTTACGAGAGAGAATGTGCGTGTGTGTAACTTTTAGGAATTTCCAGAACTATATCTCGTTGATAAGAACTTTCGTAAGACTGGATGATAACTTGATCAGAATAAATATTAACGTTTAATTTTGTCGCGTTTCCTTCCGGTCGATTCAATGAGTTAATGTTTACGAGTATTCTTTTTCAACTTCTTTTTACACACTTAATATTTTCTCTTTTCTCTCTTCAACGGAACTCTGAAGAGAGAAAGATAAACCGTGCAAGAAATGAGACAGTGAAAAGAACATGCCTAATGAGATGATTCAATGCCCCTACGAATCACAAATTTCGTAATTCACTCTTCAGACAAGTCAGCTTCCACGAACGGTTGAGATTTTTATGAATGAACGTAAGTGGAGTGCGCCCGTACCCCCCACGTGCGTGTGTCATGCGTGAATGATTCCCTTCCTATCTTCCCCTCCTCATATGCTCATATGCTCTTTCTGTGCATATTATATACAAACATGTATATATATATATTTGTGTGTGTGTGTGTGTGTGTGTGTGTATCTTTGCGTATATGTTATACTACGGCGCGACTGAATCAGCCAAGTGCTTTTCCACGTATCCGATAACTTGACTCAGCACTGCACCGCGCCGCCATGGCGCGGTAGAGGTGTCGCTGGAATTCAAGGTCTTCCTAATGAATACGTTAATCATCGATCGGCGGGCATTGGCAGCGATTGTCTTCAATTAATTGCGAATGGCTGAAGTACACCGAGATGATTAACGTATCTATTGCTAATGTATGTCTTGCTAACATATGTACACATGTATGCGCGTGCTCGTGTGCAAAACACGGATCTACATACAAGATGTATAGATACACGTATATTTATATCGTTAAATGTCCAAATTGCTCGTGAATTGAATTTTGATTAAATTGTAGCGTTTTGGTAACTAAATATAAGGGAGACACAATTATAGTGCCTGCCTCGAGCAGGCATATATATATGTATGTATATACACGCGATTGATGATTATCCGGATGTTCCTTGTGTAACCGGAAACGTACGCGCGGAAAGATGTACAATACATTGGTTGAAACCTTGGTTACAATTATATTTTATGACCGCGCATGAATCGCTTGAATCGGAATAACATTCTGAGTGCAACCAGAGTAGATCTCGCCACACATGTATCATTACAAAGAACGAACCACCTACACGCAAGATTATTTGTTCAAGTTTAATTTTGTTTTACAAAACCAAACATATAGGAATTTTAATTTTACGACAACTTATGTCTTAGAAAACAGTGTCGTATCGCTGAAAGATAATTATTTCTCCTGCACACGATTGGCAGGAATTCATTCTTTTCTAGTTATATCACATCTATCTTTTTTTAAAAACTGCTCAAGTATCCGTCATTTAATTGCGTCACCGAATGCCGTAATTTGCCGTATGAATTTTTTATCTGCAACTCATGTCTGCGAATTAACATAACGAATTTAGCATGGCAAGAAAAATTTCTTATCGTCAGTATGCATTTCTCGTAGAGAAATCTCATACTTACAAAACGTGTAATTTTTGTATATCGTTGCTGCCGTAATTATACCCGCGTTAAGCACGAAATGTTTCATATCCAGGTTACCTTGAATCCATCTTTCAAGGTATAAGGTAAATATTCACGATAATATTCTTTTGAAAGTACAGTCTGCACCTATTGATCTTGTGAATTTGGATCCTGTCGATGTACGTTTATCATCCAAGACAATTGTACTAAAATGATGTAATCGAATATAGAGAAGAAATTTTCCACATCTTCTCTTCTATATACCTACTAATCCTCTTGGAGTGACGAACGAACAACTTGTTATACGTTACTCGCCCTATATGAAGTACAGTGCTCTCGTTTCCATGACCTGAATTTTTGATTCTTGAAATTTCGTGTTACTTGCAAACGTATCGCAATCAAATATCGTAGTCTTCTGCAATAGATTGCAACAGCGTTTAATCTCTCCAAGCATTCTGAGACGTTCAATCTGAGACGTTTAAAAGATACTGTCAAAATTAATAAGTTCACAATTCACAGTTTTATTTCAATAATTCTTTATTCTCCTGTTATCTTTTTTAATATTTTATAAAGCAAATAAAAATTTGAAAATTTACTTAATATTCTGACGAAAATAGACAAAGGTAGTATCTAGGTCAACCGTCAACTTGTACTATTAGTAGATAGCAGGATACCGCAAAGGCCAAGTGTTTTATGCTAATGAAAACTCGAGCAACTCTATCTCAACATAATGTCTCTTCCGAATACCGCTTAGAATCATGTTCACGATATCAACTAACAAATTTAATTCGATCAATTTCCATTGTTTTCTCTCTTTCCGATTATATATAATATCATAAGAAATCGTTGTCGACATATTAATACTAATTTTATCATTTTTACGTTTCATTGAAAGTCACGAAACTTGCTGTGCCTAGAGTTAAGAGTATCCAATGCGCGTGAAATGCGTCTAAATAATCGAGTTTGTGTACACGTGGTATTTTATCTTGCGTTATCAATGATAACGACCTGGTTCACCGTCCATAAGGATTCTTTTTCTTTTTTCTTTTTTTAAATGCAGTAACTTGTAATACGTAAATTATGCACGATTCTAACCCTTGTAATGATGTCTGTTATATACGCACACACGCATGTACGCACGCACGCGTGCTCGCATCTCATACAGCACAGAAAATGTTGCAGGAAAAAATCGTTAGCTTGACTAAATTTTTTAAACTCGATTAAATTTTTTTCAGTTCAACTATTTTTGTATTTGATTTAATACATAAAATATTTGAATTTACTTTAAGGATTTATATATTTAACTTTTTTTTCTCAGTGTATATATATATATATATTTTTTTTTTTCTATCTCTAAATTACTCAAACCATCTTTAATTCTTGCAAGCTACATCTTATTTTTCCATAAGCTTGGAGTAGTAGAAATAAGGATTTCTATTCGTCAGTTACATACGATCGATATCTAGCCGCCTACGTGAAAGCATGAGTGAACAAAGAGATAACAAATTTAAAAGATTAAGTTGACGTAGGCGTGGTTTTGTCTTGTAATGTGAAAGAATAAAACGCATCTTTAGCAGTTGTTGGCATTATGAATTTGGCACGTATTAGCGAATGTGAGTCATATCTTAACTCAAGTTAATTCACGTACAGGATATCCTAGATATTTCAGGAAAATTTGAAATTTTCTTCTTTTTTAAAATATATTCCCATCTCCTGTATTAATTTCCCAATCAAATCTTTTGTCTAATTTCTTTATTTTTGCTTATTCTTACAAATTTCCGTCGAGAACGTTTCAAGTGATACATCTCAATTTTCTTCTTTTAATCTTTTAATTAGGAAATATAAGAATTGCTCGTGTACGTTGATTTAGACAACAAATATTGTTACAAACATGAGTGTGTTATAAAATAGCTAGTTAAGAGTCAATAAACGCTTAAACATATTTATTATTCAGACCTTTAAATCAAAGATTTTGTAATAATTTCCTCATTGTATATATTCGATAACTACAAGATAATTAAAAAAAAAAACATGATTCTGGATAATAGCAATTTTTTCTTTGATCACCAAATGCCGTCCAATTGAAATTTTTAAGTTTGTTAATTATAAAATAAAAAGAAGTGCATAAAAAAAGTGCCGAGTATCGCATCGACCTTGAAGAGGTCTTTGTCAACGCGAACGCCATCAATATTCCACGTCCTCCTCTCTCGCGTTGTTTGAATATAAAAAATATTTCTCCGACCATCCACCGTTGCTTTGTACAATATGCTTTTCCGTGTATAATCTCACGGTAGCTTTTATGCTTTATAAAAGTGGCGTAAGCCAAAGCTCGAAAAACAAATTTAAATAATGGTTTAAATGAGTTTACATGTCAAAAGACTGATATACATGACTGACATGATATTTTTACAAAATTTTAAAAAATCTGACGCTCCATTTTTAAAATAATGTGTCAATCATTAAATCAATGTATAACTAAATATATATATTTTCGTTAAATGATATCGCAATAATATCGAATCGAGTATAAGTAATAATAATAATAATAATAATCGAAACGCGCGATACTTATCACCTTGTCATTTTATCTATTTACGTTTCGTCACGTTGCCGCATTGCATCGATAGGAAAGCAACTGATTTGACCAAGCTGTGCGGTTGCAGAATAATTTAATATCTTTTTGACATTGTAAAATATTATTATGTTTATTCCGCTATTTCCGAAAATTTTTATAGACAAATATCGACTGATGAAGCTTGCCTGAGATGAAATTAATGCGCTTACAAAATATTTAAAATTTGAATAACATTTGAAGATTTTATCTATAAACACGTTGCAAGATTGTAAATGATGAAAGCGAGTGATTCACAAAAAAAGGTCTTAAAAGTCGCTGATTCAACAGGCACGGAAGTAAAATAGTTCAGCTTGCAAGTAACGCGCGATTCAAGTTTATACGTCACATGAGTCATCGCGGTGCAAACGACACAAATGTGAATTTTTCTTTCCTTTTTTTTTTCTATTTCCAATCGATAATTCAACATTTCGAGTTTCAATATCAATGTCAATTGATGCTGAAATGCGTATAAAGGCCAGGGAAGTTAAAAGTGCGTTTTGCTTAAAGAAACACTTATAATCAGAGGACTCGGAGCAATGCGATACCGAGATACATTTATACGACAGTAATCAATGACGAAGCATATAAAAGACGGACGTTTAAGCGAATTAAGATTAACAGTTAGACACTATTCGGATTGTAGCGGGAACAATTTTTTAAGTAGTAAAGTGTATTACATAACGAACAATGCACGTGCGTATTCCACGTGTCGAGTTACGTAAATCACACGGACGCGTTCGCGGAAATAGAAATAGCGGTTTCATCGAGAAATCAAACAGTCACTTTGATACGCGTGATGATTATACTAGCATATGCACGGGCGCTATTGCACCCAAACGATTAATATGAAAATATTTTTTCATCTTCAACTTAGCTCATATATCTCGTTATCGTTTTTTTAAATTTCACTGATGGTTCTTCGCTCAATCGCTTCAGTAATGCAAGTATTTTTCCAATTATTTTCCGAGTAAATTTTCCAGTCTATCTGTTTATATTTCTTTTTTTAAACATATAGATATTTATTGCCTAACGATTTAAAAAACCTCGATTATTTAATTGTAAGGAAAAACATTTCTGTCTTATCCAAGTTTTATTATCAATAACACTGACTATTGGTGGCACGTGTCTTATCGATATGTGTATCCATCTTCGCGAGTTTGTCGGACGCACGACGCGGGCGTCACTCACTAATAGCGTACCTTGATTTTTTTTTCTCGTCTTTCTCGCCCGCGTTCTTACTCGACGCTAATCGCTAACATGTCGTTCGTGCTTGAGAACAAATAAGTGTGTTTCAAGAGCTTGTGCAAGAGCTGCATCTTTGCTTTATTCTTCAATTCATGCGTTGAAAGCTATCGAAACGCTCAAGAGTCTGGTATTAAACCACCTGGTATTAACTGGTATTAACTTGTAAAAATATCATTGTTGTATTGTATTAAACTCGCTCCCATGCCTTCCGTCTTGATCCGTCTTGATCCGTCTTGAAAATCCTTACCCTTTACCCCATTTATAGATAGGATTTATTTTTGTCCAACGGTAATCTTTTACTATCTATATGTATAGTAATACAGCGGAAGATCCCCGAAGGCTTCAACTTGAACAACACAATAAAATAATAAAAGTGTGATTCGGAAGTTTACGGAACGAAAATTACAATCGGGATATAATCGGGAAGAAGGAAACCCCGACGCCAAACCGACTTAAAAGCACTAACTTGTACGTAAAAGAGCGAACGATCGCTAGATCGAGCGATGATAAGAATATCTATGATCGGATCGTTATTATTCCAATGACGGCCAGCCCGTGTTCAGACTGTGAATCCGATGATGATTGTGGTGACAAAGGCCAACATACGCGACTCTGCATAGTGTATTTCCGTGTTGAGGAACATACATTATTTACAATTTAACAAGAAAAAACTGAAAGAAGCATATGCGCGCGACTTGGATGACATGGCACCTTGTCGATAACTGAAGAATAGTATATTATGGTTTGACAAACCTATCAGATTGTCGGATTATCAGCGAAAAAATTAATTTTGCCATCTTGTATTACCTCTTACGATTCTTAAAATTTTGGAAGATATTGAAAATGCTTTGGCTTCGTGTGTATTGATCGTGTGTATTCATTTAAGATCATGATAATTTTTGCAGATACATGTGGCGATATACTTTTTTTCCACTCTAAATATGCATACTCACCAACACAGTAATTATTGATTGACATTGCCAAGGATTTTTCTACTGTTTCATATAAACAAGCGTAGCGCAGCAGAATAAATGATTAAATATTGTTATCTAGCGCCTTTTACCCCTTTTATATTTTTAAAATTAAAATCTTGGCTTTTCTTATTAACTATGATACGTGGATATACTATTATATTAAAATTGAATTAATAAATTAATCCAAATTTTCTCTATGAGTTCCAAGTCGCGATTTCTTCAAGTCAATCGTCAATTGTTAAATTGAAAATAAGTCAATGCAAGGTGCCGCATTTCTATCTGTTCTAGAACACACCAGATAACACAGAGTGATATTTCAGCCATGAGTTTACTTACACCGATAATTAAGTTTGTTATCGTGTTTCCAAATATATAAGATTTAAAGTCTTAATACAGAATTTGCTGTTAGCGTCCGCTCTAAAAGAGTCCGCAGATTTGAACTTTATGTGTTACAATGAGTAAACAAAAAATGTTCCAAAATGCTCGATTCGTCGTAGTATCAAATCGAGGACATTGCAAAGATAATTTAGGATACTCAACGTAATCGCATATCAGCGTCAGAGATAAACATTTTTCCTTGGAATGTTACTCGCGCCGTTCTAACGCGAATACATACGCGCAATGCCATCTTGCATTACTCATATGTGACGCATCGTGAGGATTACATCTCTCTAGACCGTTCTTTCCTTTTTTCCAAATATCGGCGTACAAATAATTCACTGTATCTCGCGACAAATTTGCTGCGTATACATAATTTGTACCAATGAACTGATAGCCTTGATAAACTTCCGACTGATTTCCAGAGTCACGTTGTAGCGTTATATACATATATATATATTTTTTTTTTTTTTTCTTCTTTTTGTATAAAAACATAATTATTTTAATTTTCTTACCGCGGCAGTGGTATCGCTGACGACTACATCGGTCGGTGCTGCTTCCGTATTCGTGTAGAAAACGAAGAGCGCTATCACCATCAGGTAGATATCGGCTCTTCCTTGTCGGCTCTTCCTTGAAACAAACTCGGTCCACCTCGTCATACTTTCGACGATGTTGCTTTCGATCCAACTCGTGCTTTCGTGATGAGCTAGATTTTCGCAATGGAATTGATCACCGTAACTTACTCGTCGGTATATGCGCTTCTCTACTTTACTCGTTTCTTTACACACCCCCTGGAAGAACACTGAATACACACGTTGCACGTGTTTTTCGAAGACACCTCGTTGTAACCGTCGTTAAAAATCGCAACGTCTGACGATGTCAGATAATGGATACGTACTTTTGATTTCAATTATCCTCTTGCTTAAAAAAAAGATGCCTTGTTTATTAAAAATATGCTATCGAGATCTCGACGTGTTAATGTTCGCATTAATTCTCCTCGCGTAGGAAACGATATCTTTCGATATCAATCGTTTTCAACGTAGTTCTCGACAGAGTACTTGGCAGAGTGGCGGTCTTAAACTGTAGTGGTTGCCACAACACTATCGATCTCGTGGTGTTTTCCTCGCTGATGGTTCGCTTCAGGGCTCTTTCGCTCTGTTGCTTCAAACGTGATTCCTTGGCGTATTCGCGTGTACGCACCTCTTACATGCACCTTGTTCGATTTTCAGTTCGATAGAGACCTCTCTCTTTCGTAATTTTTGTAGAGATAATCCGTTTCGATGAACTCGAAATCGAGGAGCAAAGAAGACAAAGAGAAAGAAAGAGGGGGGAGGGGTGGGGGGCAGAGATCAATAGTAAGGTTGGAACGAATAAGGATGGATCATAGACTGGTGATCTACGTCAAAGGTGAACCGAGAGCCGATGAAAAACGCGGATACGCGGTTCTGCTCTATCCGGAGTCCACCGCTACTCTGAATCATAATCAGTCTGCCACTGACTTTTATCGAGATCTCCCACCATAGCCGCGATGGCCACGGTCACCAATCGCGCACCACGGCGCTTTTCTACACGTGCAGGTACATGTTGCAGCTCTGCTGCCTTCACGTGTGCGACAGTTAGTCAGATTGGGTGCAAAGGATGAAGTTTCAGAGAATATAGATTTTTTTTCCCCTAATCTTCCCTAATCTTATCCTGAGAAAGTCGTCTTAAAATCATCTATTATTATTTGACGTAAAAGATCTTGCAATTACGATGTTTTTCTTTTTCTTTTTTCTTTTTTCTTTTTTTACATTATCTCAAGATAATGTTATACTAAAGATTTCTGACTTGCATTAATCACGTACCTTTCATTGGTGGTCCATTTTTCGAATTTTTAATTAAATAATTATGACAAATATTGAATCTAATGATGTTTACGAAACAATAAGATACTGTGCGAATGCTATTACTCTTTTTACATATTTCTCTCAATTACGAAGGGACGACGAACCGGTTTACCGTGAATAATATTTAGAGTGGATTAATTCTCCATTAGTTTTCTTCATGGTATTCCGATAGTATGTTAAACATTAAGATTCTCTTTCAAATATCTATGGACGAAGAAAGTTATATCGAAAAAAAGTTGTGTGGGCAACTTTGTGACTCATTCGAGTTTTAAGCTACTTTCCATTCAGTTCTAAGGAACGATCCCAAGAATCTCCTTTGGCGATGCCGACGACCGCAAACCCGATACAAGTCGGGATTGATGAATTTTATATGTAGATAAATCCCCGAGCGAAATTTAAGTAATTTTTCTATTATTCATGACATATCTGTCTAGCAGTCACGATATTTTAAAAATGTTGATTGTATGCGCGAGACAATCTTTTCGTGTAAAATATGTAGTAAGAAATTGTGTGCGCTAATAGAAATGTCGATTAATTGGTGTCCATATTTGCCATAATTACACAATGGTGTTTAGTAATGTTCTATTTATCAATCCAACAGCCTATCGTCACACATCGTAGTAATGCAAAATGTTTTTCATCTTACAATTACCTATCTGCACCGGTACAACAAAAGATATTTATGTATATTAACTGAAACCGCGAGTCTTGTGAGGACGAAACTTGAATGCAAATGGCTGAGTACATTGAACGAATGAGTAAGCATCAGACTTTTTTGGTGCGCACGATTGCTGCTCTGCATTTCTCCACATCTCTCAATGAATAAAGAATTATCGTTCTTCTTTTCTCTGATTTAACATTCGCTTAGAAGATCTCTGGCTTTTTTCCCTCGAATTTCATTTGTAATCAATGGTAATCATCATTTCAAAATCTTTCTTCATCGATTTGTGAATCGTTTTTTGTTCTGCGCAAATGTGATTGTCATAGAGAATACTTTTCGATACGTAAACAAAAATTCGACAATTATATTTGAATTTCGAAAATAAATATGTGTATATTAAGAAATTGCTCTACAAAATAACATTTTTATCTCTTATCAAAAAATAATATCTTTAATATATTTTGGTACATATATACTCTCTTTCAGTGTTTTTAAAGTTAGATTACTCAAAATAATTATAATATGGATTAGCAAACAAATTTAATATTTTATTTGCGCATTAAGTTTATATGAAATAACAAAGAATTATTTTTTATGTGGAAATGTGTTTTTATTTCTTTTATGTACATAGATAAATGTTTAACTTTGGAAAAAAGTTAATAAATTACAGTTTATGTGCTTCAAAAATGACTAGTTAAAGCTAAAAATTAAATCGTTTAAAAGTAACTAAGATAAAAGCTATTAACTTTTTATCTTTATTTATTTAACTTTTAACTTTTTAACCTATTACTATCCAACTCTGATGTATATGTACATCAGAGTTGGATAGTAACAGTATTCATACATACATCATACATATATACATATGTATGAAAGATTAAAAGCACACTTTGTTCGTGAGGTTACTCCTTTGAAACATGGTACAATGATGCCTGCTTTTCAATAGAAAAGGAATAAGGATAGATCGACGAAGAAATCAGCTCGAGACGATCGCGTCCCCCATGCCGCGCCCAAAAAACTGTATTTCGTTCGTGCCAATCCTCATTTATTTCCCTCTCTCTTGTTAAGCTTCGTACGTTGTACTATAATTCTAATCATTTCTCCATCCAGCCGGTTCATTCGATCCGTTCGGTCATTCTTCTCTTCTTTGGACTCACCTGGTCAAGGTCACCTCGTCGCGTCACATTCGACTCGTCCCCTTTCTAATCATGTTAGTTTATAAAATAATTTCTATCAGTCTATTGGGTTTTTTTTCTTGTTTCCTAAAGAATTATATTTATTAATATTGCTTATATCCTCAATTGGTTTCACATTAGCATTTCATAACCAACTCATTGATAATTTATATATGACATTTTATATATCTTAATGTGTTTTACAACTTTTATTGTGGCGTAATATTAATAAAGAGAGAAAATCAAATTAAGGTTTCCGTTAGCATACATGATTTGAAATTTGTATAATAGAAACTATCCATTATAAGAGGTACAATGATAAAGTCTTCTTTTTTCTCCAAAGAACAGGAAGAATATGTTAGACGAATTATGTATACGAGAGTCGTACAGGCGGAAACTAACTATACGGAAACTAACAGTGATATACTATTAATGAAAGCTGTACATTTTCCATGCACTTATGAATGACTCATCGTAATGCGTGCGATTCTTCGCGTAGAGAGAGACGCGAATACTCTCGGAAAATGCATCTATCGTAAAATCAGTTCAATCTAAAGAGTTGCTCTCTTATGAAGATTTATACTAGCAATTAAATTGACTGCGATAACTGGCCAAGAAATGAATCATTTTGAATTTGCATTCAAATTTTAGTTGAACTGAATAAAAAAATAGTGGCAATAAATGTTGCAATTTTCTGACAATTCTATTACACTTACGTTTCCTATGCAAAATGCGAGCAAGAATTATATCTGTCAGAAATTTAACTCTTCTTTCATCGAATATACGGAAATTAGGGAATACCAACGTTTGTCGCACGATAAATATTAAAAGGTGCTTTCATCGTGACTGATGAGTCAGCGAATTATCCAGCGATCGTTCCTATAGTATTTGATCTACAAAGTAGATTTTTTCCTTCTTTCTCTTAAGAATCCTTTAATCTCGTAACTTGTAAAGTAACAAAAGAGACACGAAATGTAAAACATAATGATGTAAAATTTAACGATGTAAAGTTTTATAAAACTCAATAGGAGCTACTCCCTATTTGATGGGAGGATCCCAAGATCACGCGTTTCTGTTTCTACGCTCGTAACCAGTTATGCAAATTGGAGCAAAATATCTTACCACTATACGAAGACGGGAAATTTGTGCGAGAGGCCAAAGTTCACTTTCTCCAGAACTTTTCGTTATCGCCTATATTTTATCATTTCATCTTCTCGCGTGTGTCGCGCTCGATTGTCCTTATTACATCGTTAACATGCAGGCTTGCCCTCGAACCATTGGCGTTGTGATAATAAATCATTCCTATGCGAAAATCGTTCGCGTGATTATGCACATTCATCGTATTTCCCTTTCCCGTTTGATTCACATGCGACACGATGGACCGTTCGAAAGGTCACCATGGTGTGTCGATGCCAGATAAATCTACGACGCATCTCGACGCGTACGGCGGAGGTGTCTTTGCACCATCTTCCTATTAGACAATTAAACGAGACAGACACATTTCTTTAATTCCACCGTCTACGGTTCACGATAAATTTACATGTATCCGCGTAAATATATAATTTCCGCATTAAATGAAAGACTCAAAGACTTGGTGAACCAAACGTCAACTTTTTTCGAGATGGAAACTTGTAGTATTAATAACACAACAACAGCCTTTATAAATTTTCGCGGAATACACGATTATAAGAATTTCAAAACTGAGAGCGGAAGAAACGGGAATTTCTGAGTCACCAAGTGTCACTTTGATCGCACTTTAAGATCAACGGACAAAGAAGGGTATTATAAAAAGGTCTGTTTTTGCTGTACTCGAAAAAAAAATAGACATCGTTTCTTATAATTTTTAAGATGAGCAATGAGTTTTGTAACACACTTTTTTCTATGATAATTGCAAGATTTAAATCTGACAAATACAAAAGCATCACTCTGATTCTTTTATCAATGCGGATACATATACGCTGCTTGGAAAGATGCGATATGTAATATTTCGAAAAAGCGTAGCTAATCGCATTTTCATGTGTATTTTCATGTGCGCACGCGATCGTTCTTTTGATTTGACCGATGTTGTCACGAAAGCACGTGTTTTCGATTACTCCCGCCGAGCCGCGCGCCGCGCGCCGCCTCGCAAATTTATGACACACTACACAGTCAAGTGACGGAAGCCCGGGAAGCCGAAATGACTATGTGCACCTGTACAGCTAGGAAATCAATGTGTCCCCACTGTATTCAATGTAACGATCTGCTAAAATTCTATGAATTTCACATGGAAGAAGACAAGCTGTTCCGTCATCAGAAATCCGAAGAAACGTTAATATGTAACGTGACTTTTTTCGAAGCTGGTGGGATATGGGAACATACGCGATAGCTCGATCCCTGAGTGTGCATGGGCTTTCGAATTAAATATTATTGTAATTGCCGAAATGTCGTTTCTTCCACTAGAGCGATGTTGACACAAGTATTGAAAAGTAAAGCAACTGTACCAAGAAAAATGTGGCGCGCGATCGATTTCGCGACGACTTCATACGACTTTGTTGCAATTACGTCGTGGTTAAGTTTCAATTGCACGCTTCGTTTCACGAAAATTGTCGTAATCGTTTGCGCTTGGTTCGCAGAACGTACTCTACGCTATATTTACAGATTTGTATGCCGTTTGTTTTGCATACAATTTTCAGGTCTCTCGCTTTTATTACGCGACGAAGTTTTTGTGTAACAACTTCGTAATTCAACGTGCGCAAACATTTTCGTCATGCGGCGGCGGCAACGGCGGCGGCAATGGCGGCGGCGGTGGTCCCCCTAAAACGGGTAAAGGTGAAACGCATCCTGTTTATTATAGGCAGATCAGCATATCCAGTTATTTCGTAGTCCGCGTGGTATTATGACCGTAATAAGAATGCATTGTAGCGATATTGTCACTAATAATATCGTTCCGTAAGGAAGAAAGCGCAAAGTTCTAGATGATCTTATCGGTCGTGCTACTTCTTCTTAGTATGTACGTGTCGATTACGGCTCGCGTGAAGCACATTTCTCGACCAATTATATATTTGCATTTTAATTACCTCCTCGAAGATACATGACTTTTGCTGAAATTGACAATCGCACGATTATTTATTTGAAAATTTCGTAGAAATCGTCATTTTATCGTCAGCGAGTTGAGACTTTTGGCGAATCATTCTCTTTGCTTACAAAGAAACGACGCACGACACACAATTTACATTCACGTACATATTGTCTATTGTCTACCTACCGTAGGAGACGCATTCGAATTAATATCGCAGGCAGCGTGACAGTTATTGTTCTTTATTTTAAATTATTAAATTACCTAGCTCTTCTTTGAATTGCCACGTGTTTCCTTTTGCTGATTACGCGATGCGTTGTGTCGGGGATTGCGCGCGACGGCGACGTATTAACTTTGTTGAAGATTATCGAAATTGGAAAGAAACAATAATACCGCACATGTAATCTCGAGAAATCTGAGAGACATTGTCTCGAGAGATGTATCTGCATCGACGCGGAATAAAGCGCGCGGACTCTTTTGTCCATCTTTACGATCCGTTGCACATTACTGGCGTCACAAAAAAACCTGACAGTACGTATTTATACATTATAGCGCATATATTATGTATACTTCATCTGCCAAGACAAGAGCAGACGGAGACGGCGGTCTGTGCTGACCATGGATAGGTTCACTGATCCCATCGTCTTCGAAGCATACTCTTTCTTTCATCGCGTCGCAGCTTTGAGATGCGAAATATATTCGCGACTCGCTCGTGTCGAGAAAAAGTCAGAAAGAGAGAGAGAGAGAGAGAATAAGAGGGGCGGGGGAGAGCAAGAGGGGGTGGTGAGCAAGAGAGGGAAGAAGAGAGGGAAAGACAGACAGGGAAATGAGAAGTAAAGGGCAGAGAGACTCTCTCTTATACCCGAGAGAGAACATAGCCATGATGTGAAAGCAAAAGAGGGGCATACGTTACATCCGAATCCCCGCTCCGTCGGCTGTTGAATGTCAATGCCTGAGACGATTCCCAGAAGTAAAATAAGTCAGCTTCGTCGCGGACCTCGTGAAAGAATAAAATTATTTAAATAGTGTCAGTCTTCAACATCTCAATCAAACAATATATTTTTTAGAATTCTAATCTGATTATTCATTATTGTTGTTTGAAGAAAGAAATATTATAATATTAGATGAATATTATATTCGCTACAATTTACAAACCGAATAAGCTTTCGGCAAAGATTATTCGCAGATTTACGAGCTACATATCAATTTTTTAACTGTAGATAGACAAAGTCAATTCGACTTTTTGTCAATGAGCGCAACTGCAGACACATGTGCTTTCGTGCGAAGGAATGATGGACATACACACGAAAATACACATGAAAATCGCGATGGCGCGATTGGCCATGCCTTTTCGAAATATTTATATATTATATACCACATCTTTGTAAACACGGCAGCCAGCGTTTATCCATTGAGAGAAAAGAATGAGAGAATCAAAATGATACTTGTATTTAAAATTTAGCTGTTTCGAAATTGTTATCTATGAAAACTTTATTGCTCTGCGTACGAACAAACTGCTAACTTGTGAAACAGAAATTGCGTTGATTCTATATTTCAGTTACTTTTCAATTACTTGGAATTGTACGTTCATCAAAGATTGAAGGCGCATTACCGATGAAAAAAATATACATATGTATATGTATCTTTCCGTCTGGGAGAAAGTATAATTTGCCCAATTTTTAAATGATGCACCTTATTCGAGAGACGATTGGAATTTACGCGGATTTGATACCTGTCGAAATGTTATGATATGCGCTATGCGCCAATGACAATCAATGAATATTGTCATTACAGACGTTTAACTTTTCACCGAGGCAAATAACGACTGTCTGGGCCACTAAGGAGTACTACATATTAATTGCAGACATCTCTCGATAAGTCTCTCTTGAGCTATGGGAAAGAGTGTACGAGTGCACTCGCTCGCGCACGTTTCTGTTTGCGGTAGATCACGAGAGGAGGACTACATCTCCTCTTGTCCGACGAGGTGTTTCCGAGGACAAAAAAGACCTTGAAAAATCCTCCAACTAGAGTCACCGACATTCCTGCAGGAGTCATTCCATTATATTTAAATTAGATGACTACCACACTACATCAAAGCCTATATAGCTAATTCACACACGCACACTTATTTGTCATGCAAATATAGGGTGTTCCATCGTCATACGATATCTTGATATATCCTTTAAATTAATTAGACTCGGAAATTCTACGAAAACGGCGAGATTTTTTTTAACAATTTTCAACGATTTACTAAGCGATTAGAATTGACCAATATCGCATAAAAATGATGGACAATCAAGTTTATATTTGTGCTACTACTAATCTGTCTCTTTCTCTCTCTCTCGGTGGTTTCCACAACTTATTGTTAGTTTATCTTTTCATGATTTCTTATGTGCACGATATGTACGATTTTTTTAATGCAATTTTTCAATTTTATGCTACAAGATTAAGGAATAAATGCTGATTACAGAATAAAAGTTAAACGGCTTCCGCTGAGTTATTTATTATCACACATCGAAACGTACAACGAAGCGCAAAATGCAAAACGTAATAATAATAATAATAATAATAATAATAACAATAACAACAATATAATAATAATGACAATTACGATTATGTAATGATTATGATGATGACGACGATGACGATGATGATGACGATGATAAAATAAACAGATTTGTACGAACAGGGGGAAAGGGTTACTAAAATTAATCGTGTTAAACGTAGAATGCACACATTTTTAAAAATTGAACCTTAATCGTGCAATTAGGTAATTCAATCGACGTTTAACAAACTTATGTTATTATGTTTATTTCTTAATGCGAATATCACTTTGTTCTAAAAGATAAATAGACAATTTCTCTCTTAAATCATTCATACATAACAATTCGATGTGATATAAAAGAATATCTCGTAACTGTATATATTTGTCGTTATTACTTAAGTGTTATTTCTTAAATGATAAAACGTAACGAAAAAAATTAAGATAGAACACATATTATTTTACTGTAGAAATTATTATAATTGCGTAATATCGTATAATTTAATATATGTATGTATATATCCGTATCCACATTTTTGAACCAAATATTAATTTGTTATAACCACGAACAGGACAAACAACAGTCGTTATCGGACTTGCAACGGATTCGCAGCAAAATCCGATCGACCACGCAAGATCGCACACATTTAGAACATTAAATTATATTTTTATTATGTTCATAAAAATTAAAATGTACACACCTTATAGTTTAAGTGATACTTGTATCAGCTTCTATATGCATGTATGTATCGCGGTATGTATATTATTATTTAACAATAGAGGTATAGGTACTCTCGAGACGAAACGAGCTTATGAAATAAATATACGACTGTTTCACAAACGGGAGGATTTCGGAGAAAGAGATGATACGGCGTGTTTAGCTTACTCGAATGGATATTAATATTATTGACTGCTTATAAAATAATACTATTACACAATAATCATCCCTTGATTTGACTTGACACAGTTCTATTCTTCGTTAATAATAATTAGCTCTTGGTCTACGAGATCGAAAAGTACATTCTTGCTCTCTCGCGGCAAAGTATGGTAATCGTTCAAGTAACAACGCTTACTGCTGCTACAAAAAGAATGAATGGCTTTCATTTGAAATAGAAGGAGTGTTACATGGAATATACTCGCTAATTATATTTTCTTTATTTTTACTTTTGCCTTTTCTTCTCTCGAGTGCTGCTAAAGCAGGTATGCCCCTAGTGTGTACGCGTATGATTGAATGTGCATGTAATATCTACACTCTTAGTAGTGTGTGACGCGTATGACACGTGTGACACGTAAGAGCGGATGATATCTCTTTGATGCTGTTTAATCCTTAAACAGCAGAACGCGCTCTCTTAACCGAATCGCAAACTTAGCACTTGTAAACAAACTAGTTGTACGCTTTGATCTGAGCACGTAGGAATCATATAAACTTGTCGGAAAGATACATCTCATAATAATCAAATTAATTCGAATGAAACTTGATTAGAGCATTCATATTGTATGCAGTTTTCATAATTTCATTGCGCAAGATAAATTTTGCTATAGAAGAATATAAAAAAAATAATAGAAAACAATTTCTCTCTCTATTCTCAAATATAAAATTAACAAATGAACCGAGAGGAACAGAGAGGGCTGTAAGAGTCATCATTAGTATTATTAATGCGTGAATTTCTATCAAAATTGTGATGGTTAATTCTTTAAAAATTTACGCATTAATAAATAACCCTCGTAATCCTTCGTTTCCCGATTTATTTGTAAATTTTACTTTACTTTTCTATCTCGTGAAAATATAATTTACACTTGAGTCGTCACTCCGTAGATGACTTTTCAGACTTTTCATATACGTTGCCAGAAAATATCACGATAAATGTAAAAACGTATCAATTTCTATATAGCACATGTCAGATGGATCGTGATTATAGAATATTCCATGCAAACATTCAGAGAAGTAAACACTAAGTATTATGCCAGAATACATACCAGCACCACTCCCCCCGTCCCCAGTACACCCCGAGGTACTTACTAGTTGAAACGCTACCTATATCCTAAATATTGAAATTTAGATCTTGCTGAATCGACAACACGACTCGAATTGCTACGCGTAATGTCGAAATAAACGTCACTTAAGCGTCCTCCCATTTTATGTATTATACACGCATCTCTGGTCGATTCGCGCTTCGCTCACAGCTGTACATTCGTACAATCGTTTATTTGATAATCTTCTTCTAAGAATTAGGTATTTGATTCGAGATACATTCAGATATGTCTACAACATAAACATATCAGAATTAATATCAGTGTTTTACAAAGATTCCTCTCACTTGGAGAGTGACATTTTCGTGTGTGCCGCAAGATACTTTTGTACCAATGTGGGGCGTCGATCAATTCGTCGGAAAATTAGTGTGCCGCTATTTATCAAGTATACGAGTACAAGTAAATTTGTTTACGATTATACTTATACGACTGTGATACTTGAGAACGATCTTTCATTACATTGTGAATGAATCTTCCAGATACGATAGTTGATCGATATCGCTTTGTGTATTGTACAACAGATTGACTAATTAATGATTTAAGGTATTTTAGAGCAGTTCTAATTTGTACATTATGCAATATAAATTGTAAGAGATCTTTACCTAATGATTAATCGAGAGTCAGTCAAAATAATAAAATGATAAAAATGATGATTTACTCGGAAGGCTGCAGGAGCCTAAAGAAGAAATAGATAATAAGCATATTTGTAATTAAATTTTAATGTTATACGAATTACCGTTATACGAATCATTGACGATTAACATCCTACAAGTTACTTTTGTATAGTTTGGAGTTTTATATATATATATATATATATGTATATGTATATAATACCCCATCCAAATGCATATTCAGTGAATACAAACCGGCTAGATACCTTTTTTTGTCTTTAATCACACGATGCAAAAATAGGCTTTCCTATTTCCGGTTATCTACAACCGACAGATCAAACGACACAGCGCATCCTATCGATCTACAGAGAATTCCCGAAATCCTTATTATCTAATATCGACTGAATCGTTCGTTTTTTCCGGCAGAAGCTTTACACTTACGTAGCCTAAAATCGTCAATCGACTGAAACTACCTACTAATCGCATCTTTCGCTGTATGATTTCGCACTTTACATCTCGCTCTTACGCCGAATCCTTTTCCTCCCTTTCTAGCGCAAACATTTGGCGAAGTAGATGGAAATATAGGTTCGATTCGCAAAGATTCGCGAGTTTAGAGTGTCCAAGAGTATCCGTTTGAACCGCGCGCGCGCGCGACACACCGTATCAAGGGTGGCTGATTCCTCGTTTCGATGGGGATTAGAGCTACGTGCTCAAGTCAAGCTGTTCTATCTCGACACATTCGTGAATTAGAATATACTTTGGCGATATGCGTCAATTCAACGATTCGAAAAGAAGAAAAACGCCTTAGACGCGGCTAACGGCATCGGAAGACGCGTGAGCTCGTCTAATGAGATTTACCAAGTATAGAGTCGGGGTGGATCAAACGGATACTACGGATACCACGTGTCGTCTCTAGCGAATGAATTTTTGGGTTTTTAAAGCGATAACAGTCAGAGACAGCCGTATTTGACATCGCGCGGGTTGAGACAGTCCTATTTAATCACATCGAGTTAAACGCCAGAAAGCTGTCGTCGTGACTCTAACATATGTATAGTGTCGTCGTGATAAATACAGTATCTACTTAACGTGGCTAAAATAAATGAGAAGAGATGAAGCACGATGCTCACTTTGCTAATTTTTCTTACATTATTTTCTTATTGTGTCGATAAACGCACGAGGACGAATACGATATAATGTTTTGTCACTTTTTCTTCATACGCATACTTTGTCTGTTATTTTTCTCCTTTTCTTTTTGTCTTTTTTTCTTTTTATACATTACATTAAAATATAACCACCAATCTCGAGGCTTACGTTGTACATTACATATACACGTGTAGGTTTTACATCAGCATGACCGTTCGAACGGCCTGACTGCGACATGGTTTAGAAGAGTTCCGAATTCAATATTATACATAGTCTCGCACTTTTTCGCGTTTAATTGACAATTAATGAAGCGTGAGCGCTGAGAAACACGATCTATCGCGACAAGACACTCGCGAGGGTTGTTGAATATCACTCTCCAAGTAACCAAGATGGAGTAGTCAAGTAATCAAGTGTCGCTTATAATTTTATATTATTATGACAAAGAAAAGAAAAAAAATATATAAACGGTGCTGATTTAAGCGCGACATACAAAATATTAACGTTATCGACAAGAAAAATGTTAACCTGTGAGGCTAAGTCTCGAAAAGCTTTGAAAAAACAAAATTACATTAATGTAAATGCGTTTATCAGTCAACGATATTATCCCTTTTGTTATTTAAAAAAAAATGGTTCTCCTCGATCGTCTTGTCGATGCGATCTCTTCACTGCATTTGTTCGATCACGCGCGCGCAGTGCTTTTACATACTTTTTGCTCACGTATCTCCGGTATCTTTGTGGGCGGGTGTCACAGAAAGAAAAGCGCGATCGAAAACAAACTGCTCTCGCGAGCTATACCCTTCGTTAAAGGCGCGTTTGCGTCCAATGATTGCGTCGATGATCAGTTTACATAATTAATTGGCAGCCGTTCGAGAGACGCACGTTTGAGTTTCGTAACTCATATAATACGTTACAATGAAGTCACGAGAACGAGAGCATATAATAGCGTATTCAATGCTCGTGATATTTGATACGCGCATGATATTTGAACACGAGGATAAAGTTTGAAAACGAGGGAGCAGCGTGAACAGCAAAATATCTGTTGGTTTCACAGCCATTAGTTAGGAGACTCTGTTTCAAATCATTGACCCTCCCATTTACGATCGTCTTTGGAACTTGAACCGCGTGAGCGCGTGTCATTCGCAGCGATCGCTGATAATATTAAACTCGGAAGTCTTCTAGAGGTATTCGTAAAACCGATTGGTCGAAAATATATTCTAGAATCATTTAGGGTACAAAGTATAGCGTGAACGATTATCTTTAGACAATTGTAACGGTAAAAATGGACATTGTCTTATTGCGGGATGGAATAGGCTGTATAAGCTCTCTCAATATTAAATACTCCATTGCAGCTTCTCGAACATTAGTTTTCCCAATAACGTAAGAGATGATAATAAATTAAACATTGACCACTTGTAAGGCTGCGATTTAAAAAAAAATCTTTGTTCGAGACTATTGCCGATGCCCTCTTCGTTACCATTTTCTTCCGTTTCCATTTAATTTTCTTTCGTGTTGTGTCTCTATGTGTTTGTGTTAAAAAAAAAGATAACATTATTCTAGATATAATCGTCTTATAAAGGATTCAGAAAAAAACTTTTAATTATTTAAGAATTGATCTCGATAACGTATTAAGGTACAGTAGTGGAAATTCTGTGTATAATTTATCGGATTTTGAGTCATTTTCTCTATCACATTGTCCGCGTCCGTAAAATAGGAAGAACAAGAGTAAATCTTGCTTCACAGATGGTATATGAGTTTCAATGCGTCGAAAGGAATGCAAGAGTCGATTGCATTACAATTTTATATTAAGAACCGAAGAACGCGTAGTGATCAAAGATTACAGAATTTATTAATGTTATGCCGGGCAGGCATGTAGTATCACTGTGACACGTGGACTCTCTTAATATATTTGTTTCTTCCTCAACAATCTCGATTACTAAAAATGGACAGATGTCGCTGGTTGCAAGGTTTCCTTCTCGCAGAGGTAATTGTTATTTACGTACATAAAACTGGGGAGATTGTCTGCCACGATAAGGAAACGTTGCGCCATAGCGATTATTATATTATTATATTGTATTATTATATTCCATAAATATTACACATACAGTAATATACTCATTATTGGTAATATAAGTATTGTTCTAATTGGACAGGAGCTGTTTTCACAATTTGGGCGAATGCATGAGTTATCTTAAATGTTAATTGCTTACTTTTTGTCTTTTTCATATTCCTTTACGACACAATCTGTATTTTATGAATTAAGAGGGAAATATAGTAATTTTCGCCGTTTGATTTCACGCAAGACGTGATTACGTATGTAATGATTTTTAAAGGAAATAGAGTTTAATAGTAGAAAAAAGATTCATTAACTAGAGCAAATCACGTTACAGGATATAAAATTGTATTAATCGATGGATTAAACGTACTATCGTCCATGCTGTGCGTGAATAAAGCGAAATGACGTGGGTAACCCAAATATTTATCAAAAAACTTGGATGAATATATAACGTTATGCAACTGATACATACAATGAAACAAGCTCGTTTATTTAATTTCTACTACTTAAGCCTACAAACTTGATATTGCAACTCTGTTAGACATTGTATCTTTGGATTTGCAATTTGTTTCTTAAATTAATTAACAAAACACTTAAGAATCAGTTTGCAATCTCCAAAAATGCAATATGCGGTTAAAATGCAGTATATAAATTAAGGTGTGTCATGTTTACGTGATGGGATAACGGTGACAAGAAATGTATATTACAATACAAAGGAACTTAACGAATCGCGCTAAAAAATACAATATATGAAACAATTGTATACGTGTAAAATCTTTAAATAATCTATATAACGCGGGGTAAAATATATGTATGCAAAATGTTTTTCGACATTTATCCTTTCATTGGGCACTTTTCCGGCCTATAAATTACCACATGGTAATTTTGGAAAGTGTATCGTCCAATGATTTGTAAAAACGCCAAGATTTAATCGGTATATATTATCACGCGTCTATTGTGTCGACACGGACCGATTTCATAAATACAAAATATCATTAATGTGGAATATGTACATCAAATTGTAGTTATCATGTATTTTAGATTGATAGATATCGAGAAGAAAGGAAAGATGTCCTGCTGACTTTTGATTAGTTTAGAATATACAATTAAATCGCAGAGTATAGTGCCTTCTTCTGACATAAAATATAAATGGTTCATAATACCAGTCGTTAAAGTAAACTTGTGGAATGCTCCTAAGTCAATAAGCGTCGCAGCTGACTTTCGATACATGGCGACAATTATGCACTGGTCAATTATGCTATTCTCCCCCCCCCCCTGTTCCCTACTTTTCTATTCCCTAGTCAAGTAGCGAAGTGGACATGCTGTTCATAGGACATGACAAGTCAAAAATATCCCATGCTTCGTGTGTAGTACACATTAATGATTTAATATTCGAAATATTACTTTGTAGTAACTTCAATAATTAATAGCTGCCCTAATGTCTAAAGGACTGAAACATTGCTGCTACATATATCATATAGGCATGTAGCAATTAGGATATTTATGTCGTGGCTTTTTTTTTATTACACGAAGTAATGGTGAAGCAGTATGTGATCCGTTTACTTGCCGCGTGGAAAAGAACGTGTACCTGTAGTAGAGAGGCCTTCTCCTCGACTGCGACTTCGGTGCAAGGAATGTAATCCTTCGCCTAAAAGACAATGAATGTCATTTTAACAGCAACGTATTCGAATTGATGATAAGATAATCAGTGCGAAATTACCTTTGCTAACACTCCTGCGCATTGATGTAGATGGTGCTGGTGTAGATTCTTGCTTGGTATAGCTTCTAAGCGCTCTTCCTCGTCTGTCTTGAATTAGCTTATCCATTTTAACGAATATACCACATTTGGATCGACATGTAAAATACCTATGGCCATTGACAGCACCATCGTTCTTACCTATAACAGTAAAATACAGACATGTTTAAAATCTAGTTAAAAGGTCTTACTCTCACAGAAAGAGAGAGAGAGAGAGAGAGATTTTACCAGTCGGAGCATCGAGTTCAACTCCTATCCAGGTGCCCGATGCAAACTCTGTGGGACCAACGTATGCTATAACTCCAGAATAGCTATAAGGACGAACCAAAACTGATTCACCAACGACGATCCAGTCTGGTAGAGGAGTTTCCACTCGAGTTAAATCGTGTCTTGAACCAAACGCTGAACTTTTATCGCTAACGTCATCCGCTGCAGAAAAAAAATGTTAATTTGTTAAAATGCAGTACAAAAATAAAGAATGATATATAACGATGGTATAATCTCTTAAAAAATAAACGTATTGACGAAAAATATACGAGAAATTGTAAAATTAATTACTTGAATTAGCTGTACCGTCGATTCTCTCCGAAGAGCTATTGTCGCCATTTTCATACATATTAGGTTGTAGCGTTTGCTCCAAGTGTACTGCAGCCTTACTCTCAGAAAGTTGTGGACGGACCATAGGAAACGAAGCTCTATGCTGCGAATTGGTAGGCCTTCCTGTACCGTTTGAAGTCTTTCTTCTTCGCACGACCTAATTAATTAAATGTGAATCATTTATCAAATATCAATGTTTGCACACTCCACAGGAAATAATCCTATGCGTTTTCACAATTTTTCAAACATAGGTTTCTCTCTCTCTCTCTCTTTTTTCTTATTATGTAAAATATACAATACCTTGCCAGGTGGCAGTTTGGTATGTACGATCGAAGTCCCCTCTACAGGACTATCGTCTCCCGAATTGGACGTCTGACTAATTTCCATCTCATTTTTTCTATCACTGATAATCTGATCGTGTGTATTTTTTCTTTGAGTCTCGACGTGAAATATGTTACTGTTGGTTTCGTTTTCACTTTTTGTAGAAGAAACTGGGCTATCGATATCGGTATCCACATATATTCCCATTTCTTCCAGATTTTTTCTAGTATGTTCTGTAAGAGGAAAAACTATATATTTAAATAAAATAATATCAATATCTAAAACAATTGTTTCTCTCGTAACATCCCTACGTAACTGACCTTCTGTACAAGCACTTTGTAAGATGTTCAAGTTATCCAACGCAGAATTTACTTCGCACAAGTACTCCTCAGGCGTTTCTTCGACGAGGGAGCTATCCATTTTCTCGGGTTTCTTGCTATCGAGAAGATTACGATATTCGAGATCTGGAGTCTCATCCACACTGATGGACTTGATAGAAATGGAATCTTCCGATGTCAGGTTTGTCGTGGAAACAGCCTGAGAACCGTAACCGCTGCTACTCATACTTGGCGTATTGATCTTGGTCGATTGTAGTTCGACCAGAGAATCCAACGTGCGTGAGGAAGTTAGCGGCTTTATCGGTTTTGGTGGAGCCTGATTGCGCAAATACATGCTTATACAGCTTTGATTTAATACCGTTATTACAATTTCATATTATAACAAAGTGGCTGAGTAGTCGCTCGCATTGTAACAAATTGACGCAGTAATCCAAATATCACAAGTATAATTTATCAATATATTCTTTTTATTGTGATTCAACAGAAATATATTTGATTCAAAATATACCTTACCTGATATGCCTCATATTCAGAATAATCGGCGTCGCTTTTCTCCTCGTCATCGTCATTGATAGGAGTAGACACTTGGTTCCCTATATTTGATGTTTCTTCATGTAATGTGGTCATACGAGGACCCAGTTTACTGCTGACCATATTTGGAGACGCTAGAACCAACACGATTAGATTAATAATATATGATTGATGATAAGAATCTATATATAAGTATATATATGCACACGTAAAGCATCAGGGCCGATCTGGCCATTCTAATAACTTCATTTTGTTATTAATTTTGCAAAATAGTTAATTTTGTTCTCAATCCTTATTTTAACAGATATTATTGGATGCTAACGGGTTTATTAGAAAAACATTATATATCGAAAGAGGTGCCAGGTCGGTTCCGACGTACACTTATAAATGTGAAAGACCATGCTCTTCCTAAAAATATAACAAGAGATCTTATATATTCCACGCTTATTTATTATATATCATTAATTCATCAGTTTTATATTCAGCTTATTAATTTATCAATTTAATACATAGTGTGTATGAACTTGTATTTTTAAGCTGGTAAATTAAGTAATCTAGACAATAAAAGCGTAGAATATATAATCTAAAATAAAGAAATGAATTACGATGATCAGGATAACTCTATAAGTATTAATGAACATTTAATATATGTGTATGTAATGAACATATATATATGTGTATACTACATACTGCACTTTAAGCGCAGTAATAACAATTCAATGGTGATTGTGATTACAAACCATCTAAAATAAAACACACTTAAAATAAAACAAAACCCAAATACTACTTCAATATACTACACTAATTTCTAATTGGTTGAAATAAGAAAACCAAACTACACATATGTTGACCGAGTTCATCCTTTCAAACTATATTAAGAGTTGGAATTCTTCAACTGTTATTATTTTAATAAAACTTTCAACATTCAGACTTAGTTGAAGAATCAAAGAAAGTTTGAAAGGATGATCGACGACGAGTGTCACCTACACTTGGCAGAGGTAGATTGTTGAAGACGTGTCAATGAGTTGAGATTCAGGTTCAGATTCAGGAAAGTTGGTCTCGCTGAAAGGAGATAGATGCAATGATTATACTTCTTTTCCCTTTGCTCAACTAATCAATGCTACTTCCTCATAATGGCGAGCTTCGTATCAGCTTTTATGAACTTATATACTGACAAATCATGCCTGCAGGCCACAGACACTAAATGGTGAGACAAGTAGACAAATAACGTATATTATCCTATGCGTATTCTAATGCGGAGATTCCATTATGTGTATATGTCATGTCACAATACCATTAATTGAAACATCAATGTTTTATGACACAAATTTCGTGTGAGTCTCACTTTTCATCTTCTTTTACACCATATACAATACTCCATTTTCCAAGAACAATTTTAACAACTCGCCATTGCATTTACAAATTCAAAATGCACATTGTTCGAAATTTGTCATGTATAAGTATATTGTATGTCGCTATCTTTACGATAAGTGAGAACGATGAATACCTATTAATAATATATTAATAAACACTACATAATTCGATGATGTACATAATTTAAGATTGTTTTCAAAGATAGTAAAAATCAATTCAAAGATAATAGACATATTTTGTTACAGTATATTGATACCATAATAATTATCTCGTTTATAATTTAAATATATTGCTACTGTTATGAAACTATTACTTGTAAGTGATTTTATCATATTGCTGCACTATGTTTAAACCATATAATGTCATACATACTAACTAATATTTCTTCTGTCTCATATTCTTGTCTACAATTATTTCCACATTTGTAGAAGTGTATCTTCGACTATGGAATGACTTTTCTTTCATAAGAAAGACAATGGAAAGATAGGGTAATACACCGGTGTATACGCCGCACCGATCAAAAACTTAATTTATTAAGTATTATTTATTATAGTTAAGGAAAGTGAATTGTACCAATAAAGACTTCATACTGTCCACTATAAAAAAAATTAGAAACTCGAAATATTTATTTTCTTATTGTTGAAAAAAAAACTTTAAAAAACCTTTGCATTTTTGCCATATGAAAAGTGTGGGATTTATAGCCACTCGTAAGTGGAACAATCAAATTGGACAAAGAATACAAGAGCTAATCACTTGTATTTTCGTGTACTACATTCTTTACACTTATGTATCATGAAATAATCAATGAACCTTTTACACTTCCTACAGAGAGAGTAATCATTTTACGTAAATTATAATACGTCGTTGCGCCATTTATAATATTGACAAATTGATTCGACTCACAACGGTTTTGTTAATATAATATTAATAATAAAAAATTAAAATTACAACAATACTAATATAACATAAAGGCATATAATAGAGTGGTTGCAAGTTATCTCCAGTCTTTCTATTTTTTCTGACTTGTGCTCGTAAATCCCCGCGCGGCGAAAATATCGGAGTTACCCTAGCTTATATATTTCTCGTATTATGTGATTTATTTTAAAAATATAAAACATTAAACAATAACAAGATAGATATTAGATCGTGTGAATATAATATTAACTTTTACTGATCTCTCTTGCTTCCCTATATTTATGGCGTACGGGAGGTTTATTCCGTCTCTATATCGATTTTTAATCAATAATCTATTAACTGCGCTGCATAAATAATATAATGCAAACTGAAATATTTAGACGGAATTATATACATATGTGTGTGTGTGTATATACATGTATGTATATATATATATATATATATATATATATGTATGTATACACATATGTTTAAATACATAGAAAGAATAATCCTCACTTAACGTGTGTATATTACTATAACATAGAAAATATTTATATACACATATATGTTACAATAAATTTTCTACACTCTATCTAAAGTATCGCTCAGTGACACATTCACAAGTATATCTAATAAAGATTGAAACATTGCAACACTTTCCATCTGTATAATGCAATTATTCAATCTTTTCTTTTATTACTTTACGTGTTTTAGTTAATTTGTTAAATGGGAACAAATACATACGTGATAGTGTGCATTTAACAAATCATTAAGGGTTATAGAAATCATCTTGATTGATCCGAGCATTTACAAGAAACAAGGTTTTAAAAATCATACGTCTTATTACGAATTATGAAAATAGATATATGGAAATGAAAATGATTTCTATGCGATGATTTTGATAAATAGTGTAACACGCGCGCGACAGGGTGTGTGTGTGTGTGTGTGTGTGTGTGTGTGTGTGTGTGCGTGTGCGTGTGCGCGCGTGTGTGTGTGTGCGTGTGTGTGTGTGTTTGCGTGTATGTGTGAGTGCATGCATGTGTGCGTGCATTGTGTGTGCGCATGTGCTGTGCTGTCACGCAGTATACGCATACACATGAATTCACACCCAATACACACAATTAGTCGCTGGTATTGTTTTACACATATTGTTAAATGTATACTGTGAATAATGTATATGTATATCAAATAGTATAGTAATTCATATAAAATAAATAAGAAAAAAAAACAGTTGAATGAACAAACTTGCTAATATGCTAGGCACACAAGAAATACATATTCTATGCATGCAAACGCAACTAAACAAATATTGGAAAATAACGTTCACGTAATGAAATCGCATTTCAATTAAAAAAGAAAAAAGATTAGCAATTTCTAAATCTCCTCGACATGGTGACGCCAAACTTGTTTTGAATCAACTGAACTGAATGACGCTTAGACGAGAGAACATATTGATATATTGATTGTCAAAACGCATTCCCGTTTTGAACATTACTATCGCGAGTAACGTCTCTGATACTAAGGCAAACTTTAAAACAAAAAGACAGCCAGACTCAACCACTCACGAGACATATGTACTAATTGTCATTGCCTGTATGGCATCAATTAAATATCAAATCAAGACTCCATTTTACCTGAGTTGAGAATGGAGCCTTGCGTGGGCCGAAATAGTTGTAGAAGTAGTAGACGTAGTGTTAAACAGAGGAATAGATTAGTTGCATACATTAATTAGTCAATATTCATTAATTTTGCTGTAGGGTTCGTTATTTAAAGTTTGTTAGTGTTTCATTTGATTGTAACAAGTGGTAGAGCGCACTTGATTGTAGCTGCTAATACTAGGACAAATCTGGGAAAGTAGATTTTACCATGCTCAACTCTCTTTGCTATCAAGTGATTATATTATATTGATGAAATCATTTTTACACGATACGATCTCTATGCTACTATGTAATGTAATTGGGAACGCGTTTACAATAAAATTGTCATTAAATTGAATCGTCAAGTTGAACATAGCTTGATGACATAACAATATGACAGAGAGAAGCTGTAATTATAATATATAAAATGTAAGGTTCCACAATGTAATATACTATAATTACTACTAATGAAAATGAAATTTCTAAATATTTTTAAATAATGAGATTGTCAATTATCTTAAATGATGGGGACAGTAGTACCCTTTCATAGTGTCACTAATCTTTCACCCGCTCGACACAATACATTTATATACGATTTGTAAAGTTTCATTTCACTTGATACTTCACAATGTACAGCCAAAAGATACAGAAATCATAGACACATAAAGGGTACATACTAATGATAGATGATATGAATTTCAATTAAAATGTTAATTGAAACTTTAATCAAAATTAAGAAATGGACAGAACGCATTTATATTATTCAAAATCAACAAGTTCTATACCGAAAGACGAGTAATAGAGGAGCTTGGGACGATCAAAACTAGGATGGAATATAATGTGATCGTCATAGCCAAAGTGAAATATCGAAAACACTGCATAAGCCACATTTCAGAAATAAAGTGTTGATTTTTCATTGAAAAAAAATCTCAAAGCAGATTAAGGCGATGGAGAAAAAGTGTGGCTCTAACTTAAATAAAAATTTAATCTAAAGACTAAAATCCCTAAACACGATGCTATTAAGTTTAATGAAGCCATTATTTTATAAGAATTTAATGGTGACTTAAGCCAACTAAATATTGCATTCAATATACGACGAGTTTGCATATAAATAGTCGAAATCCAAAATAAAATTTGGTTAAAACCTATCGATTTTCTATCAGGCGTAGACCATTTCTAAATCCAGCAGAGATTATTTTCATAAAAATCACTTTTCTGCGAAATATTTCATTTATTATATTATAAATGTAGTCTATCTTGAAAATATATCTCATGCTTGACATGAAATGGATTATTATGAATGATTATGAATGATTGCACGAATGAATGTATGTCTATATGAATGAAGGGAGCTGTGTGTCACGGTACTTGTGTGACTTTTACTTTCTATGATTTCATAAATAATCTTCTTTTGTTTGTATTCTTGCTTAACAGTAGCAGCATAATAATGAAAAAAATTTGTATGTGTATGTATATACACTTATACACACAAAATTAAGAAATCATAGAATATATATATATGTCTATAATTATAATATACGTATGTTATTTGCACATTAATATTTCGAATAGAGAGAATATGCTTACCGATTCCAAACGGCTTTGGTGGCGCAGATATAAAGTTTTCGTCATTTCTTGCGTGACCTATGGATGCACGTCGCGGATGCGGAAGACCATTTTCCATATTGAGATCTGTCACACTTTCCGAACGAGTAACAGCATTCAACGAATCCATTGACATATCGAATCTCATAATCTGTAAAGATCCAGGAAAATTTTTCCATTTGAGAAATCTAACCACATTTCATTGAGTGCATTAAAAGTTACATGCAAAATGATGGAGAAGGAATATTTTTAAAGTTGAAACAAAATTTGAAATAGAGTTTTAATAGAGGAACTATTTGTGATGTCTCGATAATGTAGAAACAGAAGGCTTTCAAGGCTTTCAATAATATTATAACGCGACAAAACATTTATAGAGAAAAACAAATGCCGAAGGGATGATAATACCTGAGAAAAGTTCGGAACACTTGCTGTCTTGCGCATCAGTGGTTGTCCCTGTGCTTGTAACAATTCTTTTATAGCAACACTTTGTCGTAATCGATCCAATGTCAATATACTTTCGACAGCTGATACACCGCGAGTATATTTTTCTACAGACATAATGGGAAAGATTAACACTATGATACTCTTTAACATGTACTTTCGAGATAATCGAAGAATCTTATTTCATAATCTACCTATGTAAGTTTCTCCATCGCATAAACTATTATCTTCCCCGCTAGCAGCGATTTGCGCTAAACTCTCGCGATCTTCCAGCTCTTCACTCGCCTTTGGTATGTTCGAAACTACCTCGTAAGTGACACCAGTTTGCATTAAACAATCAGTTCGAACGATTCTCTTGAAAATTCTATCTGTAATGCTCTGCCTCTTGTATATGTTTAAAGCTAATCTTTTACGCAGCACGAGGTCCATCGGTGCTGGATGCGATAGGCGAACGGTAGTCTTCAAAATTAGAAACACCCTTTCGTTTGCTACAAACGAGCGCAATACACGTTAAAATATAGAATCACTACTTGCTTGGTAAAATGTAAAGAATAATTACCGTCGGTCACTCTATTAAGATGTACGTTATCGTGTATACTAGAATCCCAAGCGGCAATGGCACATACATCTTTCTCTAAATGTCGAATAATAGGCAGATTATAGAATTTGTTTCCATGTTCCTTCGGTAGGATCGAATTTAATCCTGTCACTGATACTTCTTCTCCCGACTGATGCGTTGAGAGATCATCGGCTGTATATCATTTAATCCAAGTAAACGCATTAATAAATCAAACAGAATGCACATTGATAATATACTGAAAACTTTTTTTTTATACAATACCATTGAGATCAAGAAATAAGACAGGGATATGCGGCTCCATCCCTGCGGGCGGAGTCCAGTCGGCAGGAGCACCGGGAATACCTGAACCCGCAGCGGGAACTAGAACGGCATTCCGTTCCTCCGTCAGACTGACCCACTGATCCACTAGACTCTGTTCTCGCTCCATATCTTGCTCCGTTTTATCTATAGAGATAAGCAAATGGGATTATAAATGTAGGAAAGTGAAGACAGAGAAGACAAAGTGACAAATTAAATAGAATATTAATAGACTTTAGGCTAATCTTTCGTCGCTGAAATTATTTATTACCTTGTTTATTAATGAGTTTCTGAATTTGTTGATCAAGGTATTGTCGTCTTCTCATTAAAGCATCGCTCCACTTGTCTCTCAATATACTCAAGTCCTCATCTTGATAACTATCTAATGGAATTTGCAATCGGTTTCGTACTGATACACTCCCAACGGCTATGTTTAATATCGATTGGCAGATGATCGGTAGTGTTCCGGAATTTTGTACTGGTTTCACTCGAACTTGTATTCGACGTTGTTGGCCTTGTCGAAGTTGATAAATACCACCTAAAAGGAAGAAAGAAAAGATGCAATTACTTAAAAATAAATAATAACTAAAACGTGTAACATATGTTTCGAGGGACAAGTCGATATTACATGTATCATTCTTACCTGTACATGTGTCTTGCTTCAATGCAGCTTCAACAGGTGAGTATTCTCCCTGCTCGTTGAGTTCTTGTATCTCCACCCATAATTCAATTTTTCGCGTTAATTCAGCCCATCGATCAGCGAGCGATCTAGCTTTCGCCAATTGCTGTTGTTCCACTTCCCACCCAGGTTTACTACGTGAGAAACCTGCGCTGCGATGGCCCCATACTTCAATACTCAACGCCCCTTCTGAGAAAGTGATAAACAAGCGTGAATAAATATGCTCGTAATAATACAAAAGATGCTCTCTCGTTAAATAAATAGTGCACAGATAAAGGCACAAAAGAGCATAATTCCTACCAGCTGCGTGTTCCATAAACTCCTCCGTAATGGGAACGGTAAAATCTTTTGTATGATCAAACTTAAATGCCAAGGAATCCCTCTGTCCAGTGATACAATTCGAGTTGGGCAGCTCCGCGTTTACCATAGGCGGAACCACTATCGGTTCTGGGTGATTCCAAAACATATATTGACAAAACACAAAATGACTTAACGAGAGTGGTAATCCGGTGGCTTGCTTAATCGTTATGCGACAGGTAATGTGGCTAGATCCTCCGGAGTAATCCTCCGCTTCCGAGGACGTTGAGTCCGCGGAAGACTCCGAAGCAGCCTCGCAAATCCGATCTTGAGGAAATTGTCCGGATATACGACTTATTTCGACCTGCAGTCGACCAGCGACTTCTCCTTGCTGACTAATAATCGGAGTGTGATAATCTAATCGTACGTCGTGGAATAACACTTCTAAGAAAATATTTGCAACTCCGATAAGATTGTGATTTTCTTGGGATTCGTAAAACGGATCTAGTGTTTTCCCTGGTACTTCATCCTGTAAAAAAATAATTTTGTACACGCTGTTAAGGAAATATCTAAAATATAAAAAGTATGTGTATACCTTGATCATAGGTAATCGTTGACAATTATGAGGGTCTTTTCTTTCCTCGTACATGTCACGCATATCGACTAATTTATTTTCTAGCTTTTCCATGGACCAAACTTGACTTCCCATATTCGTCCTCTTCACTAAAATCGCGGGCTCACTCACAAACGCGCCCCGCTGAAAGAATACACTCTACATATTGAAGAGTGTGTAGAAATGGGGAGAAAAAAACGAAAAATACATAAATTAAAAACAAGAACAAAACATAAAATGTAACAGAAAAATAAAAATCAGAATAAATACAATGTACGGCTAACATTAATTGTAAAGATAACAAATAATAAGTGAATCGATAAAAGAAGCAAAAAAAACTTATAAGTAATAAACAACTATACGAATGTGATAAATCAGGTAAATTTGTAAATTGATAAGTTCAAAAATTCAATGTTTGAAACATAACAAAGCACGATATAAAAACATAAATAATATAAATATAATCTTTTGTTATTTTTTACCTTTCTATTCGGACTTAGATTATTCGGAGGAATCTGCAGGGTGACACTAAATTTCGTCTGTTTATCCATCTCCTCAGCTAGGACATTAGCCTCTTGTACCAATGCATTAGCCTTTAAGATATCTGTCTTCAATTGACCCAAACTCCGCTTGAACATCTCGTCTCGTTCCTGTGCCCACTTTTCAACGCGCATTTGCGTTGTTGGTGTGCAAGCCGGGAGCTTTCCACCCTGGCTACCTCTTAAAGGATCGTACGGTACATAAGGCGAATACGGCGTCGAGGGAGATAATATATTGCGCAATTGTTGAAACTGTCGTTCATATTCCAGCCTCTGTTTCTCGAGTGCAACCTTTGAGATATGTGCGTACAATATGAGTGTATAATACAAAAATATTATTATACAATGCTTATTAAAGCGACGCAAACGTATACCTGCTTATCTTCCTCGTGTTGCTTCTCCAGTCTCGCTATAGCTCTCTGGATCGGATCGTTCGAAAGTTCGTTAAGCATGAGCTCTTCTCGAGCAAAGTTGTAGTCGATGTTTTGAGCGGGAGTCTGCGGTTCGCTATTGATCGCTGCAGACAGAATAGCGACAGATACAGACGATACAGAGATATGCGTTACTTCCGATTGCTTGGCGAAATTGATGAGTTTTATCTATGAAATCAATATATTAAACCGAGTCGTACCTGTAGCACTTCTTGGACAGTTGACTCTGAAGAAATGATGATTTCCCCAAACGATTCTATCGCCATGCTGCAGCAGAGTTTTGTTTACAACTTGCGTACCGTTGACGAAACATCGAGCACCATTTAATGGTGTCATGTACAGGCCTGATTCTTCTATCGTGATAACACAATGTTCCGGTAGGATACCCAAACCGTGTAATTGAATATCCTGTTCCCTTTTGGCTGAACGACCGCCTACAAGAGTCCTTTCCTGAAAGCGACAAAGATATGCGACACAAAGATAAGTGACGCGATTAGAGAGAGAGAGAGAGAGAGACATGGTCAACAACAAGTGTACAACACCTTAAGATACATCTTATTACCTTGAGGTAATAAACCAATAACTCGTTCAAGCTTGGATCATCATTCAAATTAACCAGGTAATATTTGCTCTTTTCGACTTGAATACCAGACGCTTGTACGCTTATTCCCATTTTTTCCAGAGCTTGCTGCCTCTCGTGTTGCAGTCTCTCGGTTTTCACTAGCTTCTCTTCCCACGTCTGTGACATTTCCTTCATCAGTCGTTCCGATTCGGACAATTTTTCCGTAATGTCTGTGCGTTGTTGGCCAACAATCGATCCCTGAGCATAATCAAAATCAAATTGTAACGTTTTCAAATTGTAACGTGCAAATTTTAACACGAGAAGCTATATCGGATAGGTGTAACGCAACAGGGAAGGTTCTCTCTTACTGTGGCATGTAACAACATTTCCTTTAAGGTTTCCACCTCTTGTCTAAGTTCGCGAATAATTCTAGCATTCGGATCCTCATTAACAACAGCATGATTGACTATCCTCTTCGCTCTATCAGCATACCGAAGAGTCGATAGCGTTTCCTCGTAATTATCGGCAGCCGGTGATATTGTGGCTACCATGACAGTTTTGCTATTGCCACCAAGATTGTCCTAAAAATGTCGAAACGTGTATCGGATATTCGATATAAGAGCGTATCTTAAAGCATTCTGTTGTTGGACGCTAGGAAGTACTAGTAATGTACCTTCAAGAGCCACGTAAGAACAGAATCTCTGTAGGGCACAAAATTATCCTTTTTCTTATTGTTGCCGGAATTTTGATCCGCCAACTTTGAAATGACTAGACCCAACGTCGTTAAAGACCTATAAATCAAGGTATTCTCCATTATTACGCATTTTCATGTTGACACGAACGAAAATTGATTTGTACGAGGTGTAAAAGGTGTATTTACTTGTTAATATTGCTTCCTTCTTTAAGTCTATCACCTACTGCTCCAGTTTTCACAGCCCTTTCGCTCCCAGCTAAGTCCACCAAGCTCATCCGCGAGACTTTTTCTCCGCTGACTCCGCTCTTCGAGTCCGTTAGAGTCTGCGTGAGAATTACCGAGAATACGGCATGCGAACGGGAGCTCTCGGAATTCATATTTGTTGCCGCGACGGTTCGCGACTTGTTGCCCTCCGCCATGAGGTTGTCGATGTCCTAAAGTTTAACATTTCAATAGATACGGATCGTTCGAGAAAATTATTCACAATGAGTCATTCCACGTCAAACCGGGCAATTTGAAATTTCGTCATTTTTAATTTCTTTAAAAATTTGCTGACATATTCTACAGAGAAAATCATAAAATAGGTCTTACGCGAAAAAAATGTAAGATTTTTTTCGTGAAGTTATTCACGCTTGTAAGTTACAAAAACTCATAAAAAAACTTCACTCATACGAACATTCAAACTACTATATCGTCGAAACCGTTAGCCGTACAAAAAAAATGCATGAGATCGATTTCGAAGATCTTGATTTATAGATGGGTTCTATAGATGGGTTATTTTTAAATTATTCGTTTTATATAAATAAATTATTTTCCATTTGTTTATAATTTTTATTTACATTATTCATCATCAACTCACCAACTTAAAATTAAAAAAAAAATATCCTCGTATTCCCTCTTCAATTATGAAGTAATCCTGAAAATTTCAAAATGGAACTCGAACGGACTATATGTTTAATAATATTTTCTTTGTAACATTGACCGCGCAATGCGGAGACAGGCTCTTCACATCGTTAGCTACTACGTTAAATCTTGTAAATGTTTACAAAAAATAAAAGTGTACCTGATTTATTAATTTAGCCGCCGCGCCGCGCCGAAACGACGAGAGCCTGTCTCCGCATTGCGCAGTCAATGTTACAAAGAAAATATTATTAAACATATAGTCCGTTCGAGTTCCATTTTGAAATTTTCAGAATTACTTCATATTTAAAGAGGGAATACGAGGGAATATATTTTTTTTTAAGTTGGTGAGTTGATGATGAAAAATGTAAGTAAAAATTATAAACAAATGGAAAATAATTTATTTATATAAAACGAATAAATTAAAAATAACCCATCTGTTGAACAAATCAAGATCTTCAAAATCGATCCTTGCATTTTTTTTGTATGACTAATGGTTTCGACGATATAGTAGTTTGAATGTTCGCATGAGCGAGGTTTTTTATGAATTTTTGCAACTTACAAGCGTGAATAACTTCACGAAAAAAAATCTCGAATTTTTTTTCACGAAAGACCTATTTCATGATTTTCTCTGTAGAATATGTCAGAAAATTTTTAAAGAAATTAAAAATGACGAAATTTCAAAGGTGCCCCCGGTTTGACGTGGAATGACTTAGATGTAGAAATGTTGATAGCAAGAGAAAAAGGAAAGGCTGTCACCTGGAAAGAAGTAACAGCCAATTGGCTCAGCCCGTCCACGTAGGGCCCCAAGACATTGTGCTCTCTGACTTTGAGTGATTGCTTATTTGGTTTCGGATCCAAAAGATCGTGCACTTTTTCATTGTAAATCTCCATGTACGAAACCTCGACCTTGTACATGAGCTCGGAACTTTGCTGTTTCGCTATCATATCGAAGAGATTGTCGCACAACCGTGGTATTATCCCTTTGTTGTCACCACTGCCCATCATCGTGTAAGATTTCCCAGAGCCTGTAAGGACAAGCCGCGCACGTACGAAGGACGACGTTAAAACCTAATACTTAATTAAATATTTACTCATTTAATAAGACTGTACATTTTATTCGGATAATATTTGAAAAATTGTACATGCGTGTGTGTGTGTGTGTGTGTGTGTGTGTGTGTGTGTGTGTGTGTGTGTGTGTCCACGCCTAAAAAGTTCTATTTTCTTTCCTCGAGTTTCCTGCTTTGCTATGATTATATTCTATAAACGCGATACTTGCAATAGGCGTTTACGTTTAATTATAATAATAAAAATGTTTAATGAAATGTTCCTCCGAAATTTAGTAAGTTAGGTGATTTTAATTCGATATAAATAAACGATCTATCGTACAAGCCCGTGAAAAAGAAATAAAAATAACAACGCATTAGGTCCGATCGCGGAATTGAGTAGAAGAAATCTTTCAATGCTCGTGAAGAAATGCAAAGGTATTTAGAAATGTGCGATCTCATCTCTTTTCTCATCGCACCGTTTCATCCTCTTCCTCATCTCGTGTACGCCCATACGAGTATCGCATATAGATTACCGTGGTGTCTCGTTCTGCTTCGTGGGTCAATGTCTTGCTCCGCGGAAAATCAACCGTAGCCGTTTATCGGTGACAAGCGAACCGATTAATCGCGTTATTTACCGTCTTGTACACATTCGTTCATGCTCCGATCATTAACTAACACATTCTTTTCAACGTGTCAACACGCGCCTCTCAACGTGAATTTAAAGGCTTGAATTATATCGCGCAACAATAGCTAAATTAATTGTTTCAAATGTGACTATTGCAATTGGTGTCATACCAGTTTGTCCGTAGGCGAATATACAGGCGTTGTAACCCTGAAACGCATTGTCCAAGATATCACGACCCAGGGCGTCGAAAACAATCTCTTGACTCGCAAAATTGTCCGTTCCAGGATCCAGAGAATAAAAGCAGTGATCGAAAGCGAAAGTCTTCGGCTTGTTCCTACAACATCGATAAGGAATAATTGTTATAGTCGTTCAGGAACATCAATCCGAATAGTTCTCTCTTCTCAAAAAATCATCCCAAATGTCACATTATTGTCAATTTTCGGTTATGTTAGATTACGTGTCGATTAATAATGATCTTGAAAAAGAAAAGAAGATACAACATTCTTCTTCGATGACAAATTATCGAAAAATGAAAGAAATCTGTATGCAAGATTTCTGCGAAAATACATTACACTGTGCAATTGTAATAATACATTACATATTTACTCTAAAATAAAATGATACCGAAATCTTTCGAGATATTTTACCAACTTGGTACATATCACTTGTGTAATAAAAATTTGTGAAAAATTTGTTACATATACGCGCGCGCATTGTATAATAACTTCCTACTAATTACCCATGTAGATGGGTAATTAGTCTCACTACCAATACGAGAAGAAATCATTTTGCGCGTCGATCGAATTTGCGAAATGTCCAAAGATTAATCACGCACAGTGAATGTGCAAATACACTCCGATTCAAGATGAAGAGACATAAATGCTCGACATGAATGATATTTTATTTTCCAATAGTATATTAGTCCTGTTGATGGCATAAATACATTAGCACTTAATTTTCTCGCGCGAAATGCTGCATCGAGTTACCGAGAAAATATAATACAAACAATAATTAATGCTATGAAAGCGATTACGTCGAATCGCATACGTAGTCGCATGCGTAGTCGAGTGATTTCGTGCATCGAAACATTCGAACGCGGATTAGAGAGGCGGGTTGCGCGACGCGACAATAGGAATACGACAGCCTTTGTGCGAGAGTTGGTGGACTGCGCGGCGGTGGATTTGCGGCAGTGGGTGACCGCTCGATCGAAGGAAGAAGAAGAAGAAACCGACTGACCATCGCGTGACAATGAGATCGACCCTTCGAGATTACGTCCTACGGTTTCAAGTGGCCTTCGACACGCGACACACAGGCACCGTTAAGTTTTAACTTAAGCGACTTAAAAGTAGTGCTCAACGTTCAAATTGCAAGTGCGTGAACTAGGCTACCGTCACGACTTTCAAAATTTCAAATTTTTTTTTTTTCAAGTAACTTCGATCAAACTAGTCGGCTAACAATTACCAATCAACCAAGCGATTCCTCCGCGAATCCTGCTTTCATATTGTAGAGGAGGACTCACGGCTAGTTGATAATGACTAATTGATTTTATAAACGATTTAACGACTAATGAATATTTATGATAATGACTAATTGAATTTATAAATAAAATAAAACATTGAAGATAGCTATAATTGTGTTTGTACATGCAGCAAACACTGTTACTCAGTTGCCCAGAGTATTTCGGCACAGGTGCATATATTATTCAACAAGTATATTATCCAAGTATCATTTATTATAGACAAGTAAATATTTTTAGTCTTACTTTTTTTTGTTTTTAAATTACTATGCAATTGTCAGAGTATTTGCCATCCGTTTAAATAATAAGTGTAAATCTTATTTGATATACTCCCGGAATTTATTTTTGCTCATCCGTCTTATTACGATATTTGTACACTACGAATTTTTTTCGAAAATGGACTAGTGGACCAAGGAAGTCCCAATTTTATCCTGCGATTACAGATACACGTAATACACTAATTAGCTAATACGTGATGATAAGTGATAAATGTTATAATATTCTTTTTTTATTTTAAATACATCTAATTTATAAATAATGTTACCGGTTATCGAAAAGTAACTCGATAAAATTAAGCAGTTTTCAAAAGAATTATTTATGTTAAAATTAAAAAGTTATTAATTAAATATATAAATTTTACTTCGAACTTTATTTCAATTTGCGATAAATTATATAAAAATTAATAAAAATATATTAAAATATATTAATAGTACAACTTTTAAAATGTATATATTATTTCTTAACTCCACAATGCTATTAGGACCTTGAATAAGTTCTCCCTGTTTTCCAACAAATGGCGTTACCAGAACTGCATGCGTGTAGTTTAAGATGGTAACGCATCTATAAGGAAGTACTATAAGCAAGCTTGAAATTCAGTGTATGTCATTGCACCAAAGTGTAAACAACTTTTTTTTCATAGTGTTAAACACGTCGTGCTAAAAGAAAGAGTATTTGCGGGGAATTTTACTGCACTACTTTATTAAAAAAAAATCTGCAGCTGAAGCACACAGAATTCTTGTTGAGACTTACGGCGACTATGCTCTGTCGGAAACAACATACAGAGATTGGTTTAGACGCTTCAAAAATAATGATTTTGATATTGAAGATAAAGAACGCTCTGACGCACCGGAAAAGTTTGAAGACGAAGAATTGGAGGCATTACTTCATGAAGACTCGTATCAGACGCTAGCTGAACTAGCACAATCATTAGAAGTTGTTTTTTACGACTTTTTTTAAATAAAGCGTTAATTTTCACGAAAAAACAATGAGAACTTATTCAAGGTCCCAATATTATTAGTCAATTTATCTCGATCCTGGGACTATTTGATACATAAGGGACGTGTTCGAAAAACATTAGTTTCTTATATCAGTTATTAGCTTTCACTTGTTATTAAAACAGATAATCTAATTTATCTAGTAACTGATATAGGAATTTGCTTTTTCGATAAATCTTTCAGTCTGTAAATCTTTGTCTGTAAAAATTCAAAATTGAAAAGTTGGTCAACTAATCTCAGTCTGCCCTGTTCTCCGATGTTCAACAGTGTTAAAATCGTAAGAATGCAACTGTAGCAAAATTTGTTGGAAAAAAATTGAAAGAGCTCTTCGTTGTTCTACATACGAATCCAATTCGTTGTTGTACACGTGTACTCTTCGCGTGAGACTTTATCCGCTATTCAATCTTACATAATGAAGAGAGATACTCATTTCAACCCTCGAACGACTCAAACGAAAAAAATTCCCTCAGCGAAAAACGATGTACATACATTGTTATATTCGTATTTTGAAATTTTAAAAAAGCTCAGCCTAGCAGCCTTACTCAAACTGCTGACCTAAACAAATGTCTCTTTTTCACTTGTTTCGCATTCTATCGAAATATTACGTGGGTATTCCGTAATTGAGAACAAAAAAAGAACACGTTTTACTTTCTTGGTGTACTCGATGCATTTTTTACCACGCGACGCGGTAAAAAAATCATTCTGAATACTCAAACCGATCTTATCTCAAACAAATCTTAACGATAAGACGAAAAGCATACGGAATCGCAGATCACAGTCAGTTACGTGTTTTGGAAAAGAATGTCAAAAGGCAGTAATCAGAGCGTCACGAGTCTTAGAGAGCAGCATGCGCGAACACAGACTTTACAGTCAAAGACTTTGACTTTGATCGATCGTATTTAGCTCCATTTTTTCGCTGAACAACGATCGATAGACGACAATATTGCGACTCTACGCAGTGCACGAGTATTACGGGTAAAGTATAGTAGGACGAGTGTACGTCCGCATAATACTCGGTTTATTGCACGTTATTGAATAAAAGCGAGAGTAAACGCGTCATTGCGCGTCAGTTAAACAATGTGAAAATAATGGCTCCATTTGACGCCACGATTTGATTACATCACGATCGATCATTAGTCTTTATCAAATTAAGATTTGTGAAAACCAACGTGGATCAATGATAAATCTTATCAATTGTGTGAAACGAAATAATTGTTGCGCAGCTCAAAATAATTTGTATGTCGTTATTGCCTACATTTACTAACGAGTTTTTTCATTATTTATTATTATACCGAATTAAAAATTACCGAATTAGAAAACGTGATTCCTGTATCATCGAAAACATTTCACGTTTGGAATAATCCAAAATAGTTTGAAATTAATAAAACTACATACGTGCAGGATGATCGAGCTGTAGAAATCTTGAAAATCTTCTCTACTTTATGTACACATGGATAATAAAAAAAAATTTAATCTTAACTCTTAATACAAAGATCCTTTCGGTCGACATGAATGGTCCGAGGAATAAAAGTACAATAGAAAAAAAAAGATACCTCGTTGCACACATATCACAACAAAGGAGGATCTCGGTTGTACATCTCGAATGTCCTTCTGTTACATATACATACTACAAATAGAGTCGTAGTGTTATAAGCGTAGATATTAAAGGCACGAAGCTGAGTCGAAGCTAGAGTTGGAGTGCAAACGAGTACAATTGAGAAAATAACATGTGTAAAAATGATTTCTTCTAAATTACGTTTTACATACGTACAAGTAAGGTCGACCATTTCTATTCTCCATTAAAATGGAAGACGCGATTCGCAAATCGAGATTAGATCTAAAGGTCAAGTTTAACCTTTCGGATCTTTACGAATATTAAAGGTTACTATAGACGACATATCGATCGGTCGATCAGTGACAGTGTTGCGCTTAGATAACTTGAAATTTATCTAGATAAAGATAAGATAAGTTACGTGTAAATGTATCGGAGATAAGATAAAGATGATTTAATTTTAATTTATCTAGATAAAAGATAAAAATATATATAGTTT
>QKQZ01040658.1:0-14184 GCA_003595255.1 Solenopsis fugax
TTCCTTATTATTTTCCTATATAAAAATATATTTTATATATAATTATTTATATTTGATTATATAGACTTTTTCATATAGATCAGAATTCTAATCTAGAAAAAATTGTTTAAAAAAACAAAGTATAAAAGAGTGAACGTAAAAAATATATATTTAATAAAAAAAATTTTGTTGCATATAGAGATGCATAATACAAATATATTATACAGACAAAAATAATTATTATCTTTATTATATATTCAGCAACTTATTCAGACTAATGTGCATATAATAATGTACCTTTATATATATGATTTATGATTAAACGTTTATGACCCCGAGTGTACACCTCTTTTTTTCTACATCTATCGATGAGACGTAGTAGATAGAGAAAGACGGAATGCGAATGATTGAATGAGAGGGAGAACAGGAGTACGCGCGTGGGGACGAAAAGAGAAGAGAGAGAGAGAGAAAGAGAGACGAGGGGACAGGTTGCTCGCAATCAGTTGGTGTTGGACTGCGCGGTTGAAGTGTCGAATGGGAGGTAGTGTCTCAGTGACAGCTCCGATGACTCAAGTCGGAATTCTCTACATTCGGGACTGTTCGCCAACAACCGCGACGATCTTCGTACACCTTTGGCATTTAAAATTGGCGAGCGAGACGAAGTGGCATTAAAACAAATACATTTTCTTTTTTTTTTTTAAATACAGAATTATCCTCTGTGTAATGTCACGTGTCGCGTGTATGTTGTAATACGAAAAGTGTATCAAAGTGTACGAAAGTTGTGTATCTGTGTATGATACCGTTGATAATAATCGCCACTATCGCTCGATAGAGGAAAATGCGAAAATAGACGGCACGCGAGAAGCCAGCAAATGTTCATAACGACCCACCATATTGCGATTGGTAAGTAAATGACGTATACAGCGTACACAGACGTCATTTCCGTGAAACCGGTTCAGGCACCGCCTTGTAAACGAATAATCGTCTCGCGCGCAGGATCGGATCTAGCCAACTGCCGCCTGGCATAGATCTCATAGATCTAGCGACTCCGTTTGAAAGAAAAAAAAAAAACGAGTATCCTGCAGCCGTATGTTTAATAATTACTTATAATTGCCGTACAGTTATAGTGTCTGTCAATCGCATCTAACAACTGAACGGCCAACAATAATTGAAACAACGTTGCGTCTTCTGAAATCTCTTTATCGTAAAGACGACATATGTCCTCTTTCTCCCCTCCCTTTTCCCATCTCGTAAGCTGGCAAAAATTAAAAACTGTAGCTTCTGAAATCGTTTTATCGCAAAGGGGACACGCTGCGTCCTCTTTATCTTCCCCCTCCCTCTTTCTCACGCCTTACAACGAAAATAAAAAAAGATATGAACCCAGCAAATGAAAATGGATTCAAAATATTTAAAATGGATAAAAATGAATTCAAAAAATCAAGAATTTGGATTCGACAATGATCACACGAATCCATTTCTATCCAATTAAAGTTTAAGAATTTCTTAAATCCATTTTATCCATAAAATGAGATCGAAATTACTGGATATCTATTTTTTTCAATTCAAAAAAGTTATGCGGGCTATATAATCCATTTTAATTCATGAAATGGAATTGAAATAAAGTGCATACAAATTGAAATGAGAACCCTTTATACGGTCAAGCTGGATCTTAGTGCTTTTTATAAATTTTACTTGTGTGATGTGTAAAATCACACAAGTAAAATTTATAAAAAGCACTAAGATCCAGCTTGACCATATAAGGGGTTCTCATTTCAATTTGTATGTATTACATTAACGGTCGAATATCTCCAATTTTGAAATAAAGTGATTATTATTATTTTTTAATCTAAAAGGAGTTTTCACGGATTATTCCATCCATTTTAATCCATGACATAGGATTGAAATGACTTAATTGCTGTCTTTTAATCCAAAATGTATCCAAATGAATTAAAATGGATTACTTTTCAATCCATTTTCGTTTACTGGGAAGAAAAGTTTTTCAATACTGCGAAAATGTAAATTATATTAGATGAAGCAGATTTATTTGTATTTCTTCTTCGAAAATAAAAGAATTAAAAAGTTCGCCTAGAAAGCTGGCCGAAGCACCTACCTAGCAAACTCAAAATAAATTCAAATGAATTAAAAATTACAATTTATTTTATTTATTCGAGTTCGCGTTTTAGAATACCGGAATATTTTTTAGTTCAAATGGATTGAAATCTGAAATGCGCTATTCATCATTTTGAATTCGGATGGATTTATATCCCTATTATATTATTTCGGATGCGAATGAATTGAAATACGAAATAAACTATTCATTATTTTGAATTCGGATGAATTCATGTTCCCATTATATATTTTTTTAATTCAAATAAATACAAAATACAAAATAAACTATTCATTATTTTGAATTCGGATGGATTCATGTCTCCATTTATACTATTTTTGGTTTCAAATGGATTGAAATACGAAATGAGCAATTCATTATTTTGAATTCGGATGGATTCATTTCCGTATTATATTATTTTTGGATTCAAATGGATTCGAAAAATTTGAAGCGCGAATTTGAAAATGTCGAAATAAATTCACTTCTATCCATTTCAATTCATTTTTGTTTGTTGGGTGCCTAAAGCACTTGCTAAAAGGAACATGTAAAATTACACGCGCAACAATTGTAAAAGTTAATATAATTTATAATGGAAATAAAAATAAACTTATATACGACTTAAATAAAAATTTCTATTATTAAATTTTATTTTTAACCGACTTGAAAAAAAAAGGAGGAGGTTCCCTATTCGACCTGTGTACATAATATATATATATTTTTTTTTTCATTTTTTATGTTTTGTTCGTTCATATAAGTTCTACAAATTTTGAACTTTTACAGTTTAACGTACTCTCCTGGAATATACACTATCTGGTAATACCGGGTAAATCAGGCCCTGCTCGCATGACGTAAACGACGTTCATTCGTGTAGGAACAAGTCAAGGACGATTCACACACGACTCGTGGTTTCGTCGGTGATCGCGGCCGAGCGGGATCACACAGGATGTACCACTTTTTTTTCTTCCTTTTTTTATTTGTTGCAACGATATTAAGTTCATCGATGTAAATCGATATAAATCGATAGGTTTCCGTGTCCGGTTTTCCCCCACGATTTAGGCTCGGTATCGGTGCTAGGTGTTAACACACTTTGGGAAATGCCCTGGCGACGCGATGTGGTTTTACCACACGTTCGGAATCACAAGTCCGGATTCCTGGTTTTATATAACGCGCGAACAGTTGAAAGTTATCCGAGATAGACACGAGCGATGAAAGTGAGAGAGGAGAGAGAGAGAGAGAGAGACGTCGTATCGCGGAATCGAGATATATTGTCGCCTACGAACTTTGGATCGCTGTGTCTATCAATCTTTTTTTTCTCCTATTGATAACTAGTGTGAAGTTGGGAAATGTTGAACGCTAAACTGTTGAAAGCGTGTGCTCCGAACAATCTCCGATAAAAAGAATAAGCGCGAAACTCTACAAGTCATGTAAATGTAAAGTTATATAAAATTAGTAAAAGAAAAGAATTCCATGTTAATTTTGTATATGTAAAGCCTATTGCACAATGAAATGCACAATGAAATGCACAACAGGAGCAGGGAATAACAATAGACAATAGATTTCTCAACTTCTGATTGGTTCGAAGATATTTTTCGCGGCTTCTGATTGATTGAAACTTATTGCCTATTGTTATTCCCTGTTTCTGTTGCTTCTCATTGTGCAATAAGCTTAACTATATACAGGATTTCTCATAACTCTTAATTAATATTGTGAAAGAGGATGGAATTTTGAAATAAAAGTTCCTTTCTCAATTTTGACTCAGACCATTATTCATGATTGATCAACTTTAATCATTAATGACTGGGTAAATAATAGTCTGAATCAAAATTGGAAAAGAAATTTTGAGTTTAAAATGTCCATTCTCTTTCACTCCCTGAAATATTAATTAAGAGTTATGGAACACCCTGTATATGAATGATAGATGTGTAAAAAGAGAGGAGGTTGAAAAACAGACGTAAGCAAAGATCACATGTTATCATTAATATAATATCACTTTTTACGCAGAAATTGTTCATCAAAACACTTTCATAAATTAACGAGAATTTATCGATCTTAGTAGAAAAATTGCCATTTCTTTCTTAACTTTTAGAGTCACTGAATTTTCTTTAAGCAAAGAATTGTAAAACATATTCCTAGATGAAATAATAAGTAAAAAATAAAAATAAAAAATTCAAAACTTCTGTCTTTTTCTTTCTATAATTAATCTGTCTCCTTTCTATAATTAATAATTAATTGAGAAATTGTACAATTGTATTTCCGATTTTGCTTAACAAACACGAACAAGAATCCTGTATTTAACATGTGTAATTGATAAAAAAAATTTAATCAATAAAATAAAGTTGGTAGAAACATGATTTAGTATAAAAGAACATTAATGTTTATTTCAATGTGTAAAATTAATTTTAATCTCAGTTTAACTCCCTTTTTATCTTTTTCTAGTTTTAAGAATTAGGAAAAGACAAATAATTTAAACCGAGATTAAAATTAATCTATAGAGTTATCTAGTAGTAGAGTTGAATAAGTTAATATATTTTTTTAACTAAATTAAGTAAAAGTCAATGATTTATCAAATCAATTTAATAACATCAAAAGTTATATTAAGATTAAACTAAGTTACATTAAAAGTTAATTTTAAAAAGTATTATTCATATTAAATTAAAAATTCGTAAATTTTTAAAGAGTTTGATTACTCAAAATAATTATAATATAGACCATCAAACAAATTTAATATTTTATTTGTAAATTAAGTTTATATAAAATAACAAAGAAATATTCTTTTTACGTGGGAATGTATTTTGTCGGTTATAATTTTTATATAAATAAATTTTTAACTTAGAAAAAAGTTATTAAATTAAAGTTTATATTTTATAATTAAAGTTTATACATATATTTAAAAAATAACTACACTAAGAAAAATGATTAGATTATATTAACAAACTTGTATGATTTAGTGTTTTTTGCTGAAACAAGCAGAATTTCTGGTTATTATACCATAATAAGACTCTGGTTATCATAATCAGAACGTTTGATAGATTTTATTAATCTGATAATTCCTACAAGATTTCTGATTCGTCCATTTTTAAACAGACGTATTGGTGAAATAATTGAATCTACCAAATTTCGAAATGATGCAACAAAATTCTTTTTCCAATGTAGTTAAAAAAAATTAAAAAATGATTTAAATTAAATCATTTAAAATTAACTAAGTTAAAATTTATTGATTTTTTAACTTTATTATTTAACTTTTAATTTTTTGATTAGTTACAACCCAACCCTAATTGATAAAAATAAACATTAATTGGTAGCTTTATTCGCATACCTTTATAATCGTCGTGCCACCGTCGTTTGGCCTTTTATGTTCTTAGGATTGTTGAAAATGTCGTCGCAAATGTCACAATGATCCGTCAGAATTATGGAATTTAATGGATAAAATCTCGAACGTGTTATTTGTTTGCGTTTAAATACATACGGCTAATATCTCACCGGTTATCACGTTTATCAGCGATATATGCGAATTAGATTTCTCAAGTTTAACAGAATGTTCTCAACGGTGTAATCTGTTTAACAACAAAAAATAATCTAAGAAAAAGTTGTGCTTGAAAACATTTCACGCAATAGTTTTTTGAATGAAAGATAATAGCAATCAGTCCAAGTGATAGCATATCATTTTCGCATGTTCATGATGCTATTTTCATACGATTACTTAAGATGTACTCAATGTAAGTCGAACATTACTATGGATTACTTAAAATATACTCAATGTGAATCGAACAATACTGTGATATAATAACATAAAGAAAAAATAAATATAGTAATAAACATATTAAAAATTTTCAGTGATTTTTTAAAATTATCTTCTAAAATTATTTTATAGCCATGACATTTGTTAGACCACCATTGATTGCGCATATATTATTAATACATTAATTAAAATACATTATTAAAAAGATTAAAATTTTCTTGAATCAAGAAACAGTGAATCGCGTCAAGTATAAATCTCACATTCACCTTACATGGATAATTGAAAAATTTCAAATTTTTTTAAATTCTTAGAAATAAAATTTATTAAACTTAATGTGACGAATGTGTGTGTGTGTGTGTGTGTGTGTGTGTGTGTGTGTGTGTGTGTGTATGTGTGTGTGAAGATTTTGTTGATCAATTTTATTTCAAGCTTAAATTTCGTAAAAATTGAAATTAAATTCCATTAAAATCAAGTTTATTTTTTATAACATAAAAAATGCGAGTGCACTCACAGTATAATTATAAAATAATAAATAATTTAAGAAGAACCTCTGTTTTTAAAACTGAGGATTTAGGACTATCTTGTATGCACCTATCTATATTTGTATATTCTTTGCTCCAAAATAATTTGGATGATTCTCTCGCTTCAGTTTGGATTAATTTCCATTGATAAGAACGAATTGATTATTACAGCTTTTTCCTCATTGTACAGTAACCTGTTAACTACTTGTTAACTATAATTTTGCGAAAAGATTATTTACATAGATACATAACGATTTACGTAAACGTGCGGATTTACTTAATACTATATAACTTGTAACGATGGTTTTTATTAACGAGAGGTATAAATAAATAAAAAAAAAGACGTGAAATATATGATTCCTATGAATTGCAAATAAGTTGCGGTAAACTTCTAAGAAATAGACTCATAATAATACTGTTTTTCTTATCAATCATGAGAGAGATATACAAAATAATTCCTGCAAGATGTAAATAAATCATATATCACTTCGTGCCAGAAGTTCTATTCGTCCATTTATCAACTTATGATTCAAATAAAACGCCACAATTTTTGCGAGGAAGAGAGAATAAAAAAATATAGTTTTTTTTTATGGTACACCATGTGATAAATATGTGTATTTCTTTGAAAAATAACTTTATTGAGATTTCAGATTAGGGAAATTCCAAGAATCGTGATCTAGCCTTTTATCGTTTAATAGTTTTCAATTATCTCGTTTGTAATACATTAAGGAATTTTCCGGGAATCTTGCGATCTTCTATCTACTATCATGATGTGAATGTTATTTTTATTTAAAGATTTTAAAACTCATTTATTTGAATTATACAAAGACGAAAAAAAATATATATAAAATGTCATGGTTTCTTTTTACCCTTGCTGCACTGTGCTATATATTTTATATCAAAATATCAAATTAAAAAATATATATAAATAAAATTTGATATAGATTCAAATTATATTTTCTTATAGATACAAGAGAAATTTATATATGCTTAGATATTGATTTACATTTTAATTATGTATACAAATTTTGTTATTTTACACGATATATGATGTAAAAGAAAAAAATAACAACTATAAAAGAATGTAGCAGCGAGAATTTAACTAAAAAAAAGGAAATGTTACATTTATCTAATCCACGATGCTTCCGATTTTTGTGGTGTTGTACTTCCTAATTAAAAATTGTGCTTAAGAATAAATAAAAACTAAAAGAAATTGTACAACAAAATAATATACAATAATAAAAATGCGTATTTATATTTGTTTAAACAGGTGACAGGCTAACGACGTTAAGCTAAGGATCAGACTAAATTCATTTAAAAACATGATTACTCGTGAAGCGATATTTGTGTTATTGGCTGTTGCTCTGGGCAGCGTTTCCGCTTTTCATTGCCCATCAAATCAGGAATGCCGCTGTGAACATAGTCCTGATGGAGGAATCGAGATAAACTGTCTGGTGAAGAATGACGGCAAGTTTATCGTGAATATTCAACCAAGTGAATATATACAAGTACGTCTTCCAATATTACTATCAAAAAAAATCAAATGTCAATGACTGATAGCCGTATTCTGAAGAATTTTGACATAGATCACAAAGATTTTTAGTTTCAGTGATTATAAAATAGAAATATACTATGAAATAGAAATATTCAAAATTCTTTGTAGCTCATGAGTCTCTATTTGGTAATTAATAAAATCTTTCATATTTCTTTTAATCATTCCAAAAAACATGAAACTAAAATTTGAGAAAGAGCATATTAATTTACGAATATTCGTACTATCTAATATATTTTTCATTCCATTTTCGTTTTAGATTTTTTTCAAATTATTTGGAGTTATAATATCTCGCTGTAATATCACTTAAAAAAGTATAGAAATTAAAAAAAAATATAGAAATCTCTCTCTCTCTCTCTCTCTCCTTTTCTGCGTTAACGCATTTTCAATGCTGTTTAAATTTTCCATGCTGTCTCTGGGTTTTTTTTAATGGATCGAATTTGCATCAGTATGTTTTTTTGCATAGATCCAATGTGATAACTCACCAGAATGGTCAGATTTCAATCTGGATGTGTCATCCTACATGAAGAAGGAGAATATCGATGCGATATCCTTCAAAATGTGTGATTTACCAACAAACAACAGTTTGGGCGAAATCACAAAAAGGCTAGGAGTTACCGGCATAGAAAGACTGAACTTTCAATCGTACAAAAATTTGAGTAATGCCTTAGTCAAGCATCATTTGGATGACTTCGAAAATTTGAAGTATCTGACCTTATCGAGCAATAATGTATCCTTCGTGTGTGAAGATCTGTTAGCCGATCTAGTCAACTTAAGGGGACTCAATTTGCGCGACAACAACTTACATCTAGACAAGGGATTTTTCAACCATACCCCTGAATTGCAGTGGCTCGAATTGGGTGTCAATGCTCTACAATCAATAGAACGTGGCACGTTTGACAATCTGAAAAATCTGACGTATCTCAATTTATGGAAAAATCACTTAACCGAGCTTCAGTCGGGAATTTTCGATGAACTTGTCGCTCTTAAAACTCTCGATCTGAACTCAAATTATATGGTCAACTTACCGGAAAAAATTTTCGAGAAGCTCGAAAACCTCGAGATTCTCAATTTAGCTCGAAACAATTTTACACATTTACCGAAAAATTTGTTACGAAGTAATACAAAGCTAGAGACTATCACTTTAATCGAAAACAAGAGAAATATGACCACCCTGCCAAATGCATTTTTTACTAATTTAACGAAACTGAAGGTACTGAAATTGAAAAAGAATGGATTTGTCACACTGCCGAAGGATATTTTTTGGGGATGCAATTCGTTAACTAACATCACTTTGGATCGAAATTATCTTCAAATCTTACCTGTGGATATATTTCGAGATTTGAAGGAACTCCAAGAATTAGAGCTGAATTTCAATGACCTTGAAAACTTGCCTGATGGTATCTTCTCGAATACCGTCAAATTAATAAAATTAGATTTATCAAAAAATCGATTTACCTCCATTTCCACGTACGTTTAAAAATGTTATTATACGAAAGTTACGTGAAATTGTCTTCTTATATTTATAACAATACCTGATTTTTTGCAGGGATCTATTCAATAAATTGTCCGCACTGAAGGAACTAAATATGGAAGAAAATCAGCTGACGACTATTTCCACCGGAAGTTTCATGCTGTTACAAAATTTGAAAATTGCCAAATTTTCCAACAATTTCCTTACATTAAAAGATCCTTTTCATGATATTCTTGAACCAGGTGACAGGCAGTCGCCTTTCCACAATTGCATAGCCTTGGAGGAATTGTATTTAGTTAATAACAGTATTTCGCAAATATATAATGACTGGATTGTGAGCAACATACACCTTCGAAAATTAGATCTCAAATACAACAATATATCTGTTATAACCGTAAGTAAAAATATCTGGGAAGAAACATCTCTAAAGTTTATGTAAATAGATGTGACATAGATTTATTAAGTATTTGTAAGGACAATATTTAACAATACTTTTTCTTTTCTAATTTCAGACTGCAGATGTACAATTTGTAACAGATAATATCAAGGTGGATTTGTCTCATAATAAAATAGAACATATCTATTTACACGATGCCGAACAATTTGTACGTTATCAGGAGAATACTCGTAACGTAATAATAATAATGGATCATAATCCGCTAGATTGTGATTGCGAGTTGTATGATTTTCTTCGTTACATAGAAGGCAGAATGCATCCCAAAGTTCAAAAATATTTTCATATAACAACAAGTAATTTAACTTGCCGAAAGCCAAAGGAGTTAGAAAACGTGTCCGTTACGAATTTGAAATCTAAATCATTAACGTGTATGGTGACGCATCCCAATTTGTGTCCCGAAAAGTGCGAATGTTTCGTGAGGCCTGAGGATAGAGCGTTTCTATTTAATTGCTCTTATAGAGACTTGACCAGTGTACCAAATGTCATCAATCATGTTATACCCAACGATTTCCAATTCGAATTTAATTTCTCTGGCAACCGATTAACTCGTATGCCAGATTTGAAAGCAATAGGATATAAAACAGTGAAGAAGCTTCTTTTATCTCACAACAGAATTTCTGAAATTTCTCTGAATGGATTATCCAACACACTACAGGTGCATAAATTTAGTCTTTTATTTGCAGGATAGAAATTAGAATGTTTTATAAAAAAAAGAATCAGAAAATCAAATGTAGGTATTCATAAAAACCTTGAAAAAAATTCTCATAGGCTAGTATTCATAGTCGTAAATAATTTTCAATCTTTCATTATGAATCTGTAATTAATTACACTTTCAATCAAAGATCGAAAATTATTTACAATTACGAATACCGATCGTAATATTTAAATTCTTTTTATATTTTAAATTTATTAAAATTTCTAAAAAAAAACACCTTAAAGTTCTTCAGATTTTATAACTTCTTTTCGTAAATTATACAATGAAAAATCTCAGAAAATTTCACAGAAATTATATGTATGAAGATTTCTAGGGGAAAAAGAAAAAAAACGTAAATTTTCTCAGCACTCTTGTAAAACATTTCAATTTATATAAAAAATCCGAAAAATTATCTAAAGAACTCTAAGAAAAATTTTTTCATTAGAAAATAAATAAAAAATAATATAGGTCTCCAGATTAATTAATTTTTTTAGATCATCCTGTATAAAATAATGAAAAAAATATGCTAAGTTGCTTTAATTAAAAATTAATATCAAAATCTATTTCAGGTCTTGGAACTACATAACAACAATGTGTCAAGAATACATCCTAATGTGTTAGAATTCCTAAAAAATTCCTCGAATTTAACTACTTTGACGTTACATGAAAACCCATGGGAATGCGATTGTGACGCTAAAGAGTTTCTAGAATTTATTAAAAAGAAACTTGCGGAATCGACGAAATTGCACGATCTATTTAAAGTGACGTGTCCGGGAAAGAATATTTCTATATCGGACATGTCCTTCAATACTGATTTTTGTCCGTTGGATACGACGATGATGATCGCCATTAGTGTAGTAATCTCTCTTACGGGATTCTTCATTGGTCTCATTGGATTACTCTATTACAAATATCAACGACAAATTAAAGTGTGGCTTTTCGCGCATCAGTGGTGTCTATGGTTCGTAACAGAAGAGGAATTGGATAAGGAGAAATTGTATGATGCGTTCGTGAGCTATTCGCACAAAGATCATGATTTTGTCGTGAACGAATTAGTGTCCAAATTGGAGAACGGCTCAACGCCGTTCAAGCTGTGCCTTCACTATCGGGACTGGTTAGCGGGTGAATGGATACCGGCGAATATTGCCAACTCCGTGGAAAATTCCAGGCGAACGATAGTGGTGCTGTCACCGAATTTCCTCGAGAGCGTCTGGGGAAGGATGGAATTTCGAGCTGCCCACAGTCAAGCGTTGAGCGAAGGTCGGGCGCGAGTGATATTAATCCTATACGGCGATATCGGATCTACCGACGACTTGGATCCAGAACTGAAGGCGTACATTAGTATGAATACATATGTCAAATGGGGAGATCCCTGGTTTTGGGACAAATTGAGATACGCGCTACCGCATCAACCTAAACTCACGAGGAATAGCGTCGCCGCTGGAAGGAAAATCTTTGAGAATCATCAACTGTGTCTAGCGAACGGAGATAAAAAGGAACTTATCTACCCGACTGGGCTTCCTGAAACCCCACCCAACACTACACCTCCGGCCGACACGCTTAAAAAGTTTATAAGTGATAAAGAGTCGGAGAATCAATTTTTGAACGGGTATCCACGAGAATCGTGTAAGTTGAATGGAAATATCGCGATTATTCTCTCACCCGAACATTTAACAAAACATGATAATAAAGAGTGTCTTGTCTGATAGCACGAAAGTAGAAGTACCTATGTATAAAATAGTAACGATAGCAATCTTTTACAGATACATATTTGATATATGTAATGTTAACTCTGCGCAAGAACGTTTTGATATTTTTTTTTTTTCTTTTTGAGAAGGTTTGATCTTAATTTAGAATCTTCAGACAAAATAATTAAAAATACAAACTCAAGAAAGCAAAAAAGAAGCAGGAAAAAATGTGTGATGCGCAACTGACTGATGTTAGATTAAACCTATCATGAGCATATAAATAATAGTATATTTTATCGATTTTTTATCGATTCCTATAAAATTAAATAATTTTAATGAATAAGTTACTCAAGTAACTTAGATAAAATATTGTTATATATATTTTGAACATTTGTTGTGTTAATGTCTGTCCAATAGCAAGTTCAATTGGATGCACTAATGCGCATCAGTGTACGATCAATCATCGTGTGTTGAATATAAAACTATGAACAGATGTTTACACATCTTTTTATATTATATATATATATATATATACACACATAGATTAAAATATATACATAGATTAATCGCAAAATACTCAGTACACTTTATTGTGCTGTTTGATAAAATAAGCATTTTATTATTCAAGATGTTTATATTATTTCACTTTATAGTTAGACTAGATCAATTTACAACAATTTTAATAATAAGCATGAATAGTGCTCATTAGTGCATCCAATCGAATTCGTTAGAGATTTTCAAGAAATATCTGAAAATATTTCGAGTAGTAGAAAGATACGTACTTAAAATTTAAACTTCTGCAGGTTAATTTCCTGCAAGTTCGTATCGTTTAAGATTTCAAAATAAATTTTAACTGTTAGAAGATAATATTAATTACATGAATACTACATATTATGAAATGTTTATTCCTCTTCTATACTATTTTGAAATGCATATTCGATACATATAGTTTTTTATGTAATACTGTAAGCTTAAGATACATTTTAATAGCTTTTATAAAAAAATACTCAAGGATTATTTTATGTATTGTGATGCACTTAATTTAGTCATAAAATATACCTGTGTATATAATGCATTAATATTATGATAAAAAATAGTTTATCTAATATATAGTTTATATAATATAAATATATTTTTTACATAAGTTTATACAAGGTGTTTTCTATAACTTTATTAGTATCGACATTTAAGAACAAATTATTTTATCAAATTTTATTAAACAATGATATAATAGGAATAGGAGACATCCAGTATAAATTAAAGTTATTAAGACAGTACCTGATAAACAATTAATTGTGCTTTAGAAAATACTTTTATGCATCGATATCCAAATACATATAATGCAAAGTATCTTGGTTTTTAATACATATTCTTTCATGTCTCCATTTTTTTGGACTAATTTGAAATAGGTATATTTGTTCCTATGAGAGATCAAAGCACCCGCGCGCGTTTAATTCTTTTCAATTACTTATAAGAACGTAATAAAAATCGTAATAGAATTTTATACGTTATGATATAAAAAGATGCAGAATTGTTGACGATAGGTATATAAATTATAGGTATATAAATATTGCAAATATAATCGTATTTTTATGATTTGATATTATATTTGTATATAGAAATCTGTAACGTGCCGTATTATATGTATATATTGCACATTAAAATCATGAACCGAAGTAATGAGTGAATCATAGATTGCATATTATATATGTTTATTGTACGCGTATATGTGTGTATATAGGTTTATAAGTCAAGAATTAATTGCATATTAGATTTTCAAGATTACAAATTTGCAATAAATAACAGACATTCTTGCTAGGGAATTCTAAACAAATGTAAATTGTGTAAAACTAAACTTCGAAAGCCATGCATAGTTAATAAGAGAAGGAAAATTTCGAAAGTAAGTTTAAATTTATTAATTTATATTTTATATACATATTTGTATTATAAATATATTAATTTTTTTTATTTAT
>QKQZ01040677.1:0-28677 GCA_003595255.1 Solenopsis fugax
AAAGGAAGAGAAGGAGGCCTGCGAGACAACCTTGGGATAACTGGGTAAGTAATATTTGCAACATACAGGGTATATAACGTCTATCTAATCAATCTCAATGGTGTGTTACAGATTCCTCGGTGTGCGAATCGACGAGAGGAAGCCATCGTCGCCGAATTATTGTGAAATAAACGAACTGCAATCGGTTCGTCGCGTCGCGCGTTTTTTTCCGGAAGTGTCGTTTAAGTTATCGGATTATTAGACTTTTTATAACTCCCATTCGATAGAATCCTAATTCAAGGGCCGAGAATCGCACCCCCTCTGCTTGGCAGTGGACATTTCTTTATTGGGGCGTTGGGCATTCTCATTTCCTAATTCGTCTAGAATGTTAAGCGTCGGCAATGATTATAACAAAGATACTCGAGTACCTTCTTCTTTCGTCACGTCTACCAGCCATCGGTAGAGTATGACCGAGTCAATTTTAAACGTGATTTTTGCGAGACAAAAGGCGTCGGATTCAATGCCATTGATTTCGTTTTCTTCCGCGTGGGATTTAATTCTTGTTCGAGGGCGGGTACGCGTGCGTCCTACTCGCCGACTCGGGATGCTGAATCCACGGGACTCCCTCCGAATGGGAATTCATATCATGGGTTTTATAAACCCGAAGTGCCGCAGTGTTCGCGCGAAAGACTTTTATAGATAATTAGTTCACGCGCGCAAATTTAGTATAGTATTCGCAAGTGTTCCGCGTGTGCAATGAAAAGAAGAGGCTTAACAACCTGGAGGACTCTCTGAGAGGAGGAGGAGGAGGCCTGGTAGAGGCATCGGGCCCCAGCGGAGCAACCTTGGGGTAAATATAATTGCTATTTATATAAATTTAATAATTTTTCCCTTTTATCGTAATAAATGAAAAAAAAGACTCTTAAAGGTAGGAAATTCGTATAAAATTTTATTCATTCCGAAAGAAAAGTTATGTTTAAATTGATGAAATCGTTTCTTTAACTTGGTTTTTTTAAGTTAAAATAAAAATATCTTTGCAGAAAATAAAAATTTATTTGATTTCAAGAAATGATGTTATTAGCCTTTTTAAAAGTAAATAAATTATTTATTCAAATAATTTGTTTAATTTAAACAAATAATTATTTAATTTAAAAAAAGTATTGACAGAAATGTAAAAAATAATTTAGTTCTGGATTTAAAAATATATTTCTTTCATTAAAAAAAATATAGCATTGTGCAAACTATTTTTTTAATTCTAATAAAAGGATCAATCAAAAAATTTCTTCAAGTCAGAAACTTTTCTTTAACCATATAGCAGTGCACAAATTTCTTTGAGTAAAATATTTTTTTACTTAAAGAAACCTGTTTCTGAGTGTATAAGTATTTATTTTTGAAATAGAGATTATTTTGAGCGCAGTTTTAATTTTTAAATCTTGTGTTTGTGTGTTACAGTAATCACCAGCTTCGTGGCTGATTAACTCCGCTCGTTGCGCATCGGGTCGGTGAGTCAGAAATCAATTTTTGTATTATATTTCAATGCTTTGCGAATGTTCTGCACAGGATTTTGTCATCTTTATTTACATTTTAAAATAATCTTTTGACTTTTTTATTTAAGATACAAAATACGCGCTCTAATTCGATTTATATAAATTCAACGAAATATTACTTTTGCCAAATGTAACTCGCACTTAATAACATTTAATGTTTCACTGACTTTTAAATGGATTAGCGTGATCGTGATGAAAAATAAGCAAAGTAGAACGTTCGTTCCATTGATAGATTATCGCGTGCTCTCGGCGTAGTCAGTCCGTAAAAGGAATCGAGTGACAGAGCCGTGACCACCAGTTAAAACTGTCGCCAGACTTGCACTTCCGCCCTAAATACGCGTCTGGAGTACGAGATCCGGTTCTTATGTACGTGACAGCCACATACGAGGTCGCTCGTGGTAGAATGCGATTTAGTTTTCGAAAGTAGGTACGGTCGCCGCGAGTAGGTGATATCTACTGGCGCGTGTTCACTTATCTGACAAACGACGGCAGCTGCCACTCAATGTCATGCTAAAAAAATATATTTCTCTCGTTTCCAGCAATAAACGGCGAATCGAAATTGTACGCCGTTAAAAGGATACATGCACTTGGAGCGGTGAAAGTAAGAGCCATTTGTTTTTAAAAATGTATAAGATCTTTTAAGTGAGACTTCTTATTAAAAAAAATAATTTAATCTACTTCAAAAATTTGATGATCTTAAATTTTAACAAACTATTACATTTTTATTTCAATATTATAATAGTCATTTAAAGAACACAATATGATAATTTTGATAATAATTAAAAAATTCTAATTTCTTAGTTTGAAGATATTGTTATTATCTAACCGATATTTTTTCCTCGACTCATGAAAATTATTATTGAATAATTACAATATATATATATTTTTTTGAAAATATTTTAAAAAATCTTCAAGTACTATTTGTTTATAATATTATATATAATCTCATTTTAATATTTAACATTTCGAAAGTAAAAATATTCTCAAAACAAAAATATTCTTTGTGTAGTTTTAAACATCTGCCATTTTAAAACAAAATTTTTTTTCTAAAGGACATGTGAATATATTTTTAAAAAATTTTTGATTTTTTTTTCTTTAAGATGCATTTTGTAGTTCTTTCGCCTGATATCATTTTTAAAATCAACATGTAACGCCGATAACGAACTACTACGGCATTGCCATTTAGAAGACTCTTTTGCATAAACTTGAAAATTTAAAAATACTTTAAGATATATATTTTTTCGAATAAAAAAACCTTATTTTAAAAGATCTTATATTATCTTTTAAAAAATTCAGGAAAGTATTATTTTTATTTTCGTCGCTCGAAATTCCTTCTTACTTTTTTTTTATTTTTCTCGTAATACTAAAATAAGAAGAATATATATTATCAAGTTTATAAATGTTAATTTGTAATAGAGCGATCCTTCTGAATGAATGATCGGAATTAAAATTCGTTGGACTTTTTCAAACGTTCCTATCTAAAAAAGCGTTTCGCGTTAATATTCGAAAAAGATTTTCGCGTATCTATTTTTTTAAAGGAAACAACACGTATTAGCTGCATATAGAGTTGTTGTTTATATGGCGTCGTTGTGCAGGCTGCATTCGCCTTGGAGGTCGCAAAGATTAGCTCTCCGTGAGAAACTGTATTCCGCGCGACCATAAATAGCCGACGATAAAACGGCACCGTATTGCTGCCGTATCATAACACGCACCGTAAAATTAGATATCTGCTTCATTAATGATGCGCGCCGAAAGGTCAGAGGGAGCAGTTTGAACCCCCTTCAGAAATGTCAATTTGCGTTGTAGGCACCCGGTCGCTCCAGAGATATCGTGCAATCGCGTGGACCGCGACTTTTTTCTATCAGCCTTGTGAGGCTGTAATTATTCGCCATTTTCTCATTCTAACGTTAAAGTATAAAAGTGTCTCGAATAAAAATACAGCAGGCGTGACGAGAGCGTTCCCTTGACGAGCCGAGAGGAAAATTTTGATAAGACGGTTCGCGGAGAGGAGGGTGTCGCGTCCTCGAAAGTACCGGACTCGTTACTTATTCTCTCTCTTTCTCGGATAGAGGATGCTTCTCGGTGGGATATTTTTCTGGCGACGCCGCAATTTTTATCCCGCGCTTCTATGAACGGCAGCTTGAGCGAAGCCACAAAGCGGACGAAGCCACGAAGCTACGAAGCCGCGACGTTCCAGGAATAATGCCTAACCGACCATCGACGCGCATCCGTCCGTCCCGCCAGACCGTCGACGTAATCGGTCTCTTATCGGCATCGCCGGTATTTCTTTTCGTGCCCGGGGTCACGTTTGCACCCGAACGTGCCGGCGACGTGGTCGCACGGGTGCACGCACGTACTCGAAACGCACGCATCGCAAGCATCGGCATCGGCCCGTATCGCGCGTTTCTCACGAACGGTGGCCGCACGGGTGCCGGCCGCACTCGTGCGGCGCGATAACGCGTCCGATAACGAATCAACGGAAACGTGAGTTTCCGATACGGATCGCTCACGTTTGCCAGTCTCGTTACGGCTCCCGACACCCGGCGTTTGAGACCCGAGAAATTCCCCGCGGCGCGATGGCCGGATCACGCGCAACTCGACGCACGAACGTGATCACTCCCGTGCGACCAGGACTTCTTTCCTTCGCCGATCGCGGTCAATTGTATCAATCACGTTGGGAAGCAGCCGGCGCGTTCGCGCACGTACTCGAGTACGTTGACACGTACATACGCGAACAGGAGAGATGTCGAGCCGCGAATAGCACGTGCGATCGATTCATGGAAAGATATGTCTTTTGCAAATTAACCCGGGAATAATTATCCCTTTTTTACGCAAACGATCACCTCGGATGATTTTTACACCCTAGTTAGCCTAATTAAAAGTTATTGCCAGTCAGTAACTATATATTGTTTATTATTGATTGTTATATAATTTTTATTAAAGATATGTATATAGATTTTAATAAATCTATTTGAAAAAAGAAACCAAGAAAATATTAAACAAATAGAAGAAACAATTGCAAAGAAGAAAACAATGAAAAATTTGGTTTTGGAAGAAAAAGTGTTCAATAAACTGATTACTGTATCAGTAACTGATGAAATATCATCAGTGACTGTGAATCCAAATGAACTTTTGCACGAATATTTATTAGAGTTTTACTATTATATGTAAAGAAATTGATTTAATTCATAATGCTGCTTTCTCATCAAATTTGTAAATAAGTATTAAGTGTTAAAACATAAGGAAACACGATTTTCCATAAGAAATTGAAGCAAACAAAAAATTAAATAACTTAAACCAGTAAGAGAATTACGTTTAAATTTTACACACATACTCCAATATAATATTAGTCTGTAAAATTTAAAAATTTTTTATAATATTTTGAGATGTAACAGCTTTAAGTATTCAAGATGAATCTTTGAATCACAAAATTTCATTGCGATTCAAAAAAATTAATTACATTCTAAATTTTTCTAAATCAAGAAATATAACTTTAAACAATAAATAAAAAATAAATAATATAAAAACTGTTGTTAAATGAAAATATGATATTATTTACCCAATTATTTATATAGTTTTAGTATTAATTTTTATTACAAATATTAACACATTTCCAATTTAAAATTTTTTTAGGGACTGTACGAATGATATATTCTATCGATTTCCAATCACACATTGAATCTCGGTCATGCATAATTAGTGACACAAGAATGCGTCACTCCCATCATGCCCTAAAAACAGAATCTCTCATGATTAGATGTATTCTCATATTATTAATACAAAATCGCTTCTTTTTATTTCTTTTACTGAATTTTTAACAATGTCAGCAATGGGAAAAGCAACACTGGAGATTAAGTTGAAATACGATAGAGCATATCATTATGTTTAAAAACCCACTCTCTTTAACTGAACGGGCTATCTGTAGAGAGACAAAATACCCGATCTTATATGACAGGCCGTATTTCAGTATGGTTAGCGTATTAAAGTTGTGTAATCTATAAACAGATAAAATCTACTTTTGGTCAGTCTTGAGTAACTATAACAGATTTCACTTCAATGAATAGTGTTTGATGTCAAAGACTGAAAAGTTGCAGTAGGTAAAATGATTTTTTATCAAATTCACTTTTTGCAAGAAAATCGACTTTGAATTGAAAGTACACACATTCTTTTGATATTACACAGATTGTCTCAAGTTTATCGATCAAACTGTGCAGCATACGTTTCACGAATAAAATATGATAAAATATTAGATATATAAACATAAGAATGGCCAACATTTTGCGATGAAACTGCAGCATATAAAATGGAAACAAGAAACCGCTCTATTATTCTTTTTTCAAATATTTCATACATTTCTGTTATAACTTTTTAATCAAATTTTTATGGACCGCTTATGTAAATTTTTTTAATAAAGAAGATAGATCAAATAAAACGAGCTATCAAAAGATGAAAAAAAAACGTTATTTAATTTTATTTAATTTAAAAATGTTTCCAAAATATCTAGATATGTCTTGACTTTTCTTACAATTAGTCATCTTCAGCCTGATAATGTCAATTTACGTACTTATTGATACGTTACTGAGAGTAGAACAAAGTTTGAAAAAGATAAATGACTCATGTCGATGTATTAACATATGTTGAGATACATTGGCTTCAAAGTAGTACGTTTATTATCCGGTAAAACGGTTCAATATTGAGAATGTCCACAGTTAAAATTGTAAATTGTCCACCATTTTCCATTTGCGAAAGCGACAATGAATAGAGTCACTTATGCAAAAAATGTCACATGATGTCCCATATGTTTTGTGATTATAATACAATGAGTTGATTAGATATGAAAGAAATGTGTCCCGCAGGTTTAACAATATTTTATGTTGTTACAATTGTTTGAGAGAGAATTTTTTTTACTTTTGTATCTCTATACTGGCATAGTTCTAACCATTAAAACCTGAATATAGGGAAGTTTTTCATTTCCTAGATTTAAATAAACATTAACTAGTATAATTATATAATTTATTTTTAAACTTGAGAAATATTTTTTTAAATGAAGGAAAAGATGTTAAAATAAATATATTTGCTTGAACATAAAAAATTTTTTTCAGTGTACAGGCCCTGATAACACAAGATTTTAATTATATTGTAGAGATGTTTCAACGTTCCAATTGTATATCGTTACATTTGTAATGTTTCTGGACCATTCTTTTTTGGAACATTGCAATTACAATATTTCTGCAATCATTTGTATTGAAACTTTATAAATTCTTTCTGCAATGTAATATTTTGCAATATTACACAAATGCAAAGTTTCTGAAACCTTTCAACTAATAAATGCGTATATATCATGTTGTTGCAAAGTGTTCATCGAGACGGTACAGGTTTTTTTTAATCTATGTCTATGTATCAAGTATGCCTTACAGAATTTTCAAGAATTTTTCAAATCAATCTATAAACAAAAAAGAAATAATTTTTTTTTAATGTTAAATTAAGATTTTTTCGCGTTTTTAGAATTTTCTTTCTTTTAAACTCATATATTTCGGAGCTCCTTAATCCTACTGACTTTTACCAAATACGGCATACTTCTTAGTCGATCTTCTATCGATTGAAAAAAAAAATTAATTGACATACTCATGTCAATTTTTACAGGAATTATGATAAAAAATGTGGATGAGGTCCCAGAGACACACAGTGTGTATTATTCAGGGTCAAAAATGAAAGTATATCTAGAGTAACATCGAATCTGAGACGGATGGGAATATCTCTTTTAAAAGATATGTATAATATTTAATATTTATAATGAACATACAAAAATACCGATTAAGTTTATATGAAGTATAGATGTTTATTATTTTTAATAAAAAATCATATATCAATCGTTACGATAAAAAATACATATGTATTAGGTTATCTACTGCGTACAGAAGATTCGTACGTATTTTCTTACCATACGAGTGATATATGAATTTTTTATTGGAAATGACAAATCATTGATATTTTATGTGACTTGTATATGAATTTTGATATGTTAATATTATATTTTAACATTATATATATTATCTTTTTATGTGAGACAAATATATTGCAAATAAAATCAAAGAGAACATTCAACAATCTCACAGAAATATTTCCATTACATATAAAAAATGTTTCTTGCGGATTGAAGTGGACTACATTTCGACGTAATTGCAAACTTGCAGAGACGTTTCAGAGACATTACGCAACGTAACTGTAACAGTTTCAATGTTATAAAAATCCCTGGAATATTACAGAAACTTTTCCGTATTCAAAATGTATATCCAAAGTCAGGTTGTATAAATATAACTCATAAGCACCGTCTTTGACATCGTTAATTTAGACATCATGATCCCAGCAAATGAAAATGAATTGAAATGGATAGAAATGAATTCATTTTGACATTTTCGACTTCGCATTTGAGATATTTCGAATTCAATTGAATCCAAAAATATTATGAATTCAACATAATGAATAGCGCATTTCGTATTTCAATCAATTTGAGTCCATTTAAATTCAAAAATACGCGGAGACTCTAAAGTGAAGCAAACTAGGATAAATTAAAATAAATTTCAATTTTCAATTCATTTGAATTTATTTTCCTGGGATACCATCTAAAAAGAAAGATGCTAAATTAATAAAAAAATATCGTGATTTCCTTAGGGCTCGATTTCTCATACTCACACGAGCGCGTGTGCACACACAATTTTTATGCACATGCACATTTCTCTGATAAACTTATAATCTTCTTCAGCGTTACAATTTTTCCATCCGCTTGCAAAAATGTGATATCGCTGTCGTTTGTTCGGCGCGCGAAAAAAAGATCTATTTTCGCTCTCGCGTGATAAGTCCGCAGGGCAGCGGGTTAAGATTCTGCGTAACTTTTGCGTCCAGAGAGATCATGCATATTATCTCGCTCGACGGCGAAAAGAATTCGTGGGTGTTGTGACAGTGACGATCATCCGGCTTTGTTTACGTCTCGTCTCGAGACGTGACGGCCGGCCCGTTGCTATCGTCACCGGGAAAACCGGTTCGCTGTTGGATTTAATCGGTTTCGATATCAGCTGCCGCTGGGGGAGTTCAAGAAGGCGACTCGCGATTAACTTGTACCCGGTCACTCGCCGAGCCATTCGTAGCCAGTTAAACGAGGCTTCTCCGTTTTTTCTTCCATTCTTTAAACTCGTGCACGCACGTGACGCAGAGGATAAGGAGACGCCTGTATTACGAGCCAACGAACGGTCGAAGAACGCTCTATTATGCCGTGTGATATTCTCATCTCAATTAGAATAGTTTTGTCTTGCGTCGCCTTATCCTCTGATTCTTCTTCGCAAGAGAAGAAGAGAGAATTCTCAATGAGATTTAATTGTTGCGATGTCTAAAATTCAAGATTGGGAAAGTTACTTACATAGAAGTTACAGTTAGTTTTTCTCTCTCAAAAATAACATGTTACCGATTCTAAAAAATAATACGTTACAGTTATAGATATATACTAAAAAAGTTGTTACTTAATTGTTAATTTTTTGTAATATTTATGCAGTCCTATTTTAAATACCAGAATTTTATATTTCTAACATTATTCAATCAATATTTTGAATCAGCTGAAAAAGTTCGAAAATATATAGGTATTATAATATATTAAATTCATATTTATGGAATATATTATGAGTTTAATATTTTTCAGCTAAAAAATTTACCAAATTTAAACTTCATGATAAAATCATCGTAAATTAATAATTCAGGACTAAAGAGTTAAAGTTCAACTTTAACGTTTATATGATGGCTATTCTCGGAGATTTATCACTTCATTCTGCTGGACGCAGACCATATGTTGACGAATGAGTTTGAAATATATAAAATAATTATAAAAGTAACTAATAAATTAGTTACTAAAACAATGTAATTAAGTTAGTTATAGAAAAACGATTACAAAATAGAACGAAGTTAAGTTAGTGAAAAAAAGTAATTCTAACCATAACTTCGTTACACACACACACACACACACACACACACACACACACACACACACACACACACACACACACACACACACACACACACACACACACACACACACACACACACACACACACACACACACACACACACACACACACACACACACACACACACACACACACACACACACACACACACACACACACACACACACACACACACACACACACACACACACACACACACACACACACACACACACACACACACACACACACACACACACACACACACACACACACACACACACACACACACACACACACACACACACACACACACACACACACACACACACACACACACACACACACACACACACACACACACACACACACACACACACACACACACACACACACACACACACACACAAACGAGTTACTTCCCAATCCTGCTACAATTTTAGAGGCACGAACTATTAGTTTTTACAAATTTTAACATTGCTAACTGTTTTTTAATACTCTATTATACATATACTCTATTATACATGATTGGACAAAAATGTCCAGCGTATCTCTTTTCTTTTGGAATATTACGAATTGGCCAAATAAAGATCTTTTTTCTTAAAAAGTTTAGCTATAGGAAACATGCTTGGAGGCTTAGTTCGTGCATATCTTTTTATTCAAGACGTTTAATTTGGAAAACTGTCTTGGATCACAAATGATCTTATCGTGTATATTCTTGTTTATATTATAGTGAAAGGATTTTACGAACTATTAAAAAAAGTTAAAACTTAAACGAGAATTTTAAGCTGAAATGCGAGAGCATCGCTATCATATTTGCGTTGAATATATAAATAACATTCAAAAATGTTTCTTGTAATTAGTTTCAAGTTTTTGTAACGTATTAAAAAGAAATGTATGTCTTATTTAGAATGTAAATGCAATGTTTTTTATTTATACTCATATTAAAATATGTCATTTTTAGAATACATTATTTTACCAAATAATTCAACTTTTTGAACAATCAACACTTGAATTATTTTTTTCTTTTTAATTCGGAATATCAACTTTAAGACAAAATTTTTTCTTAGATTAAATCTTTTGTTTCAAAGTTATGAATTTTTATATGGCAATATGCATTTCTTTAATTTTATTGGCTATAATTAGTTATAACATTTATACAAATTTCTTAAATGATGAAAATGATGAAAATTAACTCAAACACAAATGACATAGAAGTGCCTAAAAACAACATATATATACAGAATGTTAATAGATTAACAGCATGAGGAAAAGATAAAAAGAATAAAGGATAAAATAACGAGAATATTAAAAAAGTAAGCTAAATTTTACGTTGGACAATCTATAATTTAAGCCAAAATTCAGGATAGAATTCTATTTATAATTTTACTCTCTATGTAATACTTTAAACTTTGAAAGAAAATCAATATATATATATATATATACATACACACCTCAAAATGCCCAACATATAAAATTATAGAAAATTCTGTCATGAAGTCTAAAGCAAATTATAAATTATATAAAGTGGATTTAAGAATAAAATGTGATTTTAAATATAAAATTATAAAATGTACACGCATTCAGTTTATTGTTAAAAGTAAATAATGAAATTGATACATTCCAACAAAATTTTGATTTTGAGACTAACCAATTTCAAATGCTCTCTCTTGTCTCTTGATAATATATTTAATATCAGGAAAAGGAAAAAACAGAGGAGACAATAACGATAGCGATAGTTCGCATTCGTTTTTGTAATAAATGTACAGTTTTTATTTTTGAGCTATCGTTCAGTGTATCCAATATAATCATTTGTTAACTTACTAGATACAAGTATTCTTATTTCTCATGTTTCTTACGGCACAAAACGAATTGTACTTCTGCTGTGAGTTGTGTATCGTCCTATCATCCCAATAATGGATGAAAATGGAACAAAATTTATTCATTATATATATGTATGGAATATAATTAATATATTAAATAGGACCGAAGGTTTCTGCCAACGGATGTGATCTTAATTTTCAATTAAGATTATAAAACCGATTAATCTTTTTCATCAATCTTTCGTAACAAGATTGAATACTTGTTTTATCATTTTTAGTTCACACATTAAGCTTGAAATAAATCCTAATTACATTCATAATGTTATCTGTATTAAAAATGTACAATTTAATTCCACACGACACTCACTAGTCGTCACCTAATTGTAAGAGATTGTAATGAAGATAGCTCCCGATAAAAATAATCAGTGCGATTTCAATATAAAACAATCTGCGTCCACCGTGACAGTTTATAAAATTAGTGATGTGCAATGGGGATTCAGAATTAATAAAAGACAACAGTTTGAGAGTCAAAAAATTATGTCGATCTTGAAAGTTAGCCCTCATAGGCGGTAGCATAAATTTTTTGACATTGTGAATGGATGTCCAATACGAGAACGTTCTTAATATCTTGTGCCAGATATCTGTCCTATTCACAAAGTATCATAAACATTTGGAATTTTTATTTTGACAATAGTGTTTAATTGCGTTCAGTCGCGGTCCCCTCTCTCTTCAGCTCGTTCCTCTGCTCTAGCTTTCATTCTAGTGATAAACGCTTGGCCTTTGTTTTTTCGGAAAGTCTCATATGGATCGTTCAGATTGATACCGACCCCTTTGTATTGATCATTCTTATCACGAATCTCGCCTCCTGAAATGGGGGCCTCAATGCCCTGCTCGTTCGCACCGAGGCCAGCACCGCTCCAACCCATTTTCTTGAGTAATTGATGTCCTTTATTGCTCTCATCCAAACTAATCTCTTGTGGAACTTTACTATAAGTGGAGCCACTGAAAGTAATACAAAACAAATTTTCTATAATAACACAATTATTGCTAGAAAATATAGAGAAGATAAAGATATATAAAGGAAACATTTATTCATTGATCACAAGAGGAAAAAAGATATTAAAACTAACAGAAGTTAATGGGATGACACAACTTTATGTAAGAGCTTTGTGTGAGAATTAACTTGTATTTAGCGAGTTTCTCCAAGTTCGATTTTTAAGCGTTAAGGATAACGTATATACAATCAGTTTTTTAAAAGGTTGATTCAAAAGTTGAATTTTATGAATTTAAGTAGGCCGGAGAACCTCATATATTTCATTCTATATATCTATTACAGAAGTTGATACTTACAGAAAACTAGGAGGAGTTGGACTTCTGTCCTGTCTATCCATTCTCCTATCAGGACTACGATCTTTATTACTATTTCTTCTCCTTCGACTTCTATTAACGTGATTGCTGTTGCGACTGTTGCGTCTGTGATTAGTTGCGGGCGATCTCGATCTACTTCTGCCTCGCGACCGCGAGCGTGATCTGCTGCGTGACTTGCTCCGGTAGCGTTTCTTTGGCGGACTAGGACTTTTAGATCTCGGTCGTAAAATCGGTGATGGAGATTTTGATTTTTGCCTAATACCAGTGGCAATGTCCTCTTCTTTACGCTTTCGGGCGGCATTTTTCGCTTTGTAATACTCATATAATCCTAATTTTTCCCATCCATCACTGCAAATATACAAAAATACACAAAAAATGTAATAATGCCTCCGCTTCACATATATTTTGATATATCTTTTCATTTTTATTTTAGATACTTTATTTTTGTACGCAGGCACACAATTATATATGTTATTATATATGTAATTGTTTTTTTATATTTACCTATCTCTGGGAGAATCATGATTTGGTAGTGCATAAAATGCTTCTACAGCTGCAACTAAACGATCACTTGGAGGAGCTGGTGGTGGAAGTCTTATCGCGTCTGGATCCAATGGCTTATATTCACCATCTTCTAGCTTTATCAGTGGTACCATTAAACCCGCTGGAAGCTCAAAATAAGGCATACTAGGCATCAAATCCTCCACAGAGGGTTCGTGGATAACTGGTGGTGGTCCAAAACCCGGTGGTGGCTTCGAGAAATCCGGTAAAGGAACATTGCTAAACGGTGGCGGTTCGTTCGAAGATGGGACACCCCATCCTGGTGGTGGTTGACTGAAATTCACATCTGTACCCATTGTGTTCGGCGGACCAGAATGACTAGGTGGCATTGATATATTTTGCTGACTCTGCACAAATAAAAATTTTCGTAAACAACCAGAAAAATAAATGTTCAGTTTAAAGAAAAAAATGGCACTACCATTTGAGGCGGCGGGGGCGGCGGCGGTGGAGCTTTTAATTGCTGATCTATTGCCATCTTTTGTTGCTCAATATTCTGGATCTGTCTCAATGCGTGAGTGACAAATGCTTGATGCTGCGCTTGATAATTATCGAATGTCTGTTTTGTTGACGCTGTGATGGGAGTAATCGCGGTAGTGTGTTGCGCTACTAAATTAGCTTGGTATTCTGACCAGGATATACTTGGTTGTTTCAGCTTATCTATGATGCCTTCGTCAAAGTAATTATTCTTTGATTCCCACAAACTCAACAGTTTATTCAGTTTATTAAGCTGATCTTCGGATGCAGCTAGTGAAGTGTTACAAAACATGGGAACAACAACACTTTCCATTGCTTTGCGGAGATCCATAGATTTTTTTCTTGCACTAAGGAAGTATCCAATTACATGTATCTCGAGCATAGTTAGTGACATGATATTTTATGGCATATTGTTTAATATCATAAAATTATAAATATAAATAAATATAAATGTTAAAAGAATCAAACTTTAGCACAATCATAGAAACTATTGAAATTATTTTGAGAATTGAATTATAATTATCTAAGAATAAAAATAATCCAACTTGGCTACTATGATTAAGTTGCAATTTGTGTCATATATGACACATGCATTTATACTAACCAGTGATGTAAGACATCATTCACCAGATAAATAATGTGTAACTTATGACTGAAGGTTGTTCCTTGAATTACTCTGAAAAAAAAAGAATATTTAAATGAGGATAAAAACGAAAATATTTTTCATACATAAACATGAAGTATATGTTAAAATGTACCTTTTCAGCAAATGATCCGCGACAACTTGATTACTTTGCGATGTAAGTGAATTCTGAAGTATCCAGGCCTTTCCTGAGCTTATGCTATCCTTCGTGCAGCTATCGATGATCGGTTGTAGCACCGTGTCAAATGCAGCCAAGTCTGTGTTCGTGTTTTGCGCATTGTTTTGCAGAGCTTGTTCCTGTGCCTGCCTCACAGCATCTTCTACTCTCCCCTGCTGTTGTGCCATCAACGCAGCATGCTGCGCAGCCAGGTTCTGTTCTGATTGTCTCACTTGTTCCTGCAACGTCGTCTGCTGCGACTGTAGATTCGCCAGCTCATTCTGCAGCCACGCGGGCGGACCCGCGATGTTAACTGCCTGCGTGACACCGACGATCGGCGGATTCACACCTCCCATGGCGCCAGAAACCGGTCCAATCGGCGGTCCTGCATTTCCCGGCCCTCCGATCTGTCCAGGTAAAACGGGACCGCCCTGGCTTCCCACCTGGGGTCCGATCCCGACTACTGGATTTATTCCATTGTTTTGCGTACTCAGACCGGACGCAAGATTGACGTTATTCAGTGGCTGCGAGACGGCGTTTGCGGCTGTTTGCTGCTGCTGCGAAACGTTTAAACGTGGGTCTGCATTTTGCATTGGATTTATTCCTTTTTGCTTTAAAACTGTAAACGAATGACGGTGGATTATTGTGAGATGTCGAGTCCTTGTCGATATTTGAAAAATTTGTATACAAATAGTTGTTTTTTTTTTCTGCGAAGTCTTATCTTCTATATCGGTGCGTATAAGAAAATTCTTGGGCATTTACATGAGAGAAGTATAGTATCAGAAAACTCGGCAAATCTTTTGGGAGCACTATATTCATTTTTTCTTTTTTTCTCTTTTTTTTGCATTTCTACAGTACTAAGATATATTACAGGGCACGCTACTTTGGATGGTGGGTTCATATTTCCCCACACATAGATTGAAGCAATACATTGACAATGTACTTCACGTTAGACAAACTCCAGCAAGAATCTTAAAACTACGTCTTCTCAAAAATCGCCATTGCCAAGGAATGCACAAGATGTCTTTAGGATAAAAGTGTTTCTGCTTAACAAATAGAGAGCAATCCCAAAATCTTGAGAGGAAGACTGTTCCTATTCGATGAATAATAGGTTTTGTATGTTTCGCAATGATGGAGAATCAGACTCTGTATCGCTTTTCAAAGTCATTCCTTTGCTGGTTGAATAAAGCATGGCCTGCTTTTTATATGCTTCTTATAGACGCAGTAGCTGTTAATGGGAGTGTCCCACTTACTGGCTTGCTCTGTAGTCACTTTGTACTGATAGTAGTTGAAGTGCTCCCCCCCAAACAGGAAACCGAACTTCGGGTTGTCCTTCTGCTTGTTCTTTGTCATCTGCTCGAATTCTGGCCCATTGCGAGCGACAAACTGCGCCAGTTTGTCTATGATGTTCCGTAATTCTGTGTCTGAATGTTATAAGCGAAAACAACAAGAGTCAGATCCAAACTAATATTTATTAATTAGAATGTATAATCTATTCTAGTTAGATTGTTACTTCACATTAGTCTGTTTTAATTTTAAGCATCTTCCATAATAATCTCGCTATGAGAAATTATTATGGCAGATGCTTGAAATTAAAAACTAAGTGATTATATATACAATAATTATATGCAAGGTGTTTCAAAAGTAGGTGGACAAACTCAAAGAGCATTTTATTCACTGTAAGAATGAAAAAAAGTCACATAAACATGGGCCCAGAAACATTTCCATTCCAAGTTAAAAATACATTTTGTTTATGGAAAAATGTTTTAATAATTGTATCAATCAATGGAATGATAAATGAGAATTGATTGCATGGTCAGCACATTTTCAATTTAAATTCTTTGGCTTTTTTTACTTGTGGAAACATCTTAAGATCCACATTTATGATACTCATGTTACTACTGTGGAAGTACTATAAAATCATATTGCTTTGTAACAAAATATAAAATACTGGAGAAATTCTTGCTGATGCAAGAAACATTGATGTAAAAGAAAATCATTTCTAGCAATTCCCTTAATGAAATGATCGTATTAAAGTCTATTGTAAAAATGCTTATGACTTGGAAAGAAAGCATTTCCAAATCCACACTTGTATGACTTTTTTTTCATTCTTACAGTATGTAGACAGTGAGTAGAATACTCTTAAAGTTTGTCTACCTATTTCTGAAATACTCTATATAAATAAAACAATTATACGTACAATAATTAGTGTGGAAACAAAAAATGTATTTTAATAAGAGAATACATTACAATAAAATTCTCATAATGTATCTTTATAAAATCGATATAATATTACTCGTGAAAAAATCTGTTCTTATTGACATTTTTATTTTCTGTGTTTGAAATACATGCATAAATATATATGTAGGTTTTCGCAAGTAACCTAGTGAATAAATATCCAGACACCAACGAATTGAAAGAATTACACTACTCTACTCTGTTCTCGTAGAAAGCCGCTCGACATAGGCCAAACAAAACGGCAAGGTGCAAGCAAAAGATTCGAATAGCGTTTTTCGTGCGTTTAACACGAGAGAATGCGGGTTAATTAATTAATGTGTGACCGCACGGCCGAATGAGGCAGTGCGACGGGGGAGAGAGAAACGCGTGTGAGAGAGCGCGCCTGTGCGGCCGGATCGGCATGCTCACCTGCGGGTGCCTGGTCCATTTCGGCGCGGATGTTCGATCGTTGGCGGCTCCGTCAGAATTGCGCCGTTAAAACGTTATATACACGTACCGTCTCTTCGCTCGATTGTCGTCGTACCGTGCATGAAAACGGAGCACCGTTTCGTGGTGCATCATTCACTCACGGCGGACCGGACAACGCGCTAGACGTCGCCATTACGACCTCGCGGCAGCTCGCAGCGACCAGTATTGCCAACCGTTGGGGACGTTGGGTTGGGCGTCGCGTCACAGTCTATAGGTGCCTACTGTGATGGACGCGGCAACGCGGCATTTCAGAAAGAACTAGATTCTGTGGGCTTCTACACTTTTGCGATCCAACTTCATGCCTGGTTTATGCTTCGGTCTTAATCTTAATCTTAAGAGTTGGCAACGTAGAATGCCATAAGGACGTTTATGCTTCTAAGCATAAACGTCCTTATGGCATTCTACGTTGCCAACTCTTAAGATTAAGATTAAGACCGAAGCATAAACCAGGCATCACTTGCGGCATCGTAAAAGTGTAGAAGATTCTGGGGGCTTCTACACTTTTGCGATATCGCAAGTGAAGTTGAAGTGAGCCTTCTAGTATTATTATAATTCAATGGTCACTCAAGTCGCTCGTTTATCTATCTCCATGTGCCTTGGTACTTTAAAACTTTCTAACGTGACTGTACACCCACGGTAATTGATTCTGTCCCTCGGAAAATTTGACAGACTGAAAAGTCACCATCTTTCTACATACTCGCAGTTCATGATTAACGTAACGTCAGAGCTTAAGCTAAAGGCTGGTTTAGGCAGGCAATAACCGTAAGAAATTGGCCAATCATAGTCGAGAATTCTTCTATAAATCGATTATGATTGGCCAATTTCTTACGGTTATTGCCTGCGTAAACCAGCCTTAAACCTTCAAATGTCGCGCTTTGGTAGGCCACACCAATATGGCGTTCCCCCTTACATCTACTTAGCCAGGCCAGGGGGGGATATCCTCCCTCCTGTTATTTCTTACCTCCATGGAATAGACTGCCTACTCCCACCACGGTGGGCATCGCTACGCTGATTCCTCCATTTTACTTTTCCACGTGGATTTATAGTCTTGTTGGCGGTTTACGCTTCATTTCGTACATTTCATTGTGATTTGTCAGTGATTTGTGTTCCGACGTGAATCGTTTGTCTACTGTAGCCGTATAATTTTTACGGTAAGATATTCAATGACGAGGTACTCCTTTGACGCGACATTCTCTTGATCTTTGTATTTTCCAAACATCTCGAATTTACAGAGCTGTACCGATATAATGATGAAACGTGGGCTTTTTTCATTTTGACTCGCGTAGATTTTATGTGGCATCACTCAGTGAAATCGTAAATCAAATTAGATAAACGTGCAATCTTCAATCGTCGATACAGTGTAGCATAGGTTAGGCGATTTATATTTTAACAATTCAGGGCCCCTATTCTGAGCTGTGTTCAGAAACATCGTCTGGATGCACCCATCATTTTATTCTTGTTTAACATTCGTAAACAAGCATAAAATGATATCTCTGATATCATTTCAACATTTCTGAATATAGCCCTACACACATGTAGCTAATAATGTTTTTTTTGCTTGAAATTATCTACGTTCTGAATTCTCTGTAGTGTATGTAACATCCTATATGTACGGTTATATTTTCTTAGAGAAAATATACCTTAAAATCTTATGGATTTGTTCCTACATGTTTAGTTTATGATTGCCAAGAATCTACGTGTTATGAAGTTTTCTGTTAGTTTGAAATCAATTCGACTCTGTTAGAGTAAACCCTTAGTTTAAATCTGAAATAGGTTTGAGCTAATAAAAATTAAAAATAAATCTAAATTTTAATTTAAAAAATTAAAAAATATAATAACAAAAGACGAAATGAATTGGCACGTATTCTGAACTCACTTTTATCACCATGCTTTTAAGCTTATAGTTTATGTTACATATACTATAGAATCTCAGAAATAAATGTATACATTTATCGATAAAAGTGAGTTGAGAATATGAGCCATTACATTGCATGAAACAAAGTTTCAGATAAATGTTTGTTAGTGCCATACAAATTTATTAGTTTATTAGTATGACATTGGAATGCTAATTAGAAAAGAATTTCTTATAATATTATTAAAATAAAAGACAAAACTGAATTTATAAAAAATAAATATCTATCTAGACAGCTCCCTAAAATAAAGGACTTTCTTTCTTTTATATAATTATCAAATCTATGTGGCATATGGCATGTAGCTAACTTCAAAAAAGCATTAACTAGTTGTGTCCTTATAAGGACCTTACATGGGCCCTATATAATCAATAATATCAGTAATGCCAGTAGCACATTTATAAGTTCTGATGTGTAATAAAGCTTTGCATAATTAGTTACATGATTTTCTCAATAAGACTATAAATAAATACTCGTGTAGTTGGAATTTAATAATCCATAATCTGCATTCACATAAATACTCTACTATCTACATTAAACCAAAAGTATCCATAGGATTACATGATGTAAATGTTTCATTGGTGACTTACTTTAAGTTAAGTCAAAGCATAGGTCAGGTCGCGCGGTATAAAGATCATTACAAGATATTTTTTTCTATTATATATGTAAAGTTAATATATTGTATTTAATAATTCTTTTATCAAATATAGAAATTGATTTTTTTTAATCCATCAACGTTAAATTGCAATTTAAGAAATTTATTAATTGTAAAGAAACACTTTATAATATTGGCAATTATGGTCTATTACAAAAATGTTATTGTTAATTACAATTTTTGTCATATATACAATATTAATATAATTGCTCTATAACTGCATTTAATATCAGTTTAAAGATTATTGTTATCGAGTATTTTAGTTGATCATATTAAATCATAATTTAAGAGCTTTAGTTTGTAAAAAGATATAAGCAGCCTTAGTCTATTACAATTTTGTAGTTCTGTTATATGCAATATTAATATAATTACATTTAATATTTAATTAATTAAATAATTAATATACTTACATTTAATATTTCTTTTATCAATTTCAAAAAATATTATCATTGAGTTTTTTAGTTGAGTGATATTAAATCATAATTTAAAAGACAGCTAAAGAAACATTTGTTAAATATATTATTACTATTTTTAATATGTTAAAAAGAGAGTATCATATAATTTTGTATCTAATTTGTTTCAGCATTTACATTTTCTGGCTCTAATAGCGTTTCATTTATTATAAAAATAAGATGACTGATAAATCTTTAACGGGTTAAGTATAATATTTAGGTGTTTATATCAATGCAACTAATGTGTGAAACATCAATTATATCTTGTATATTATTTTGATTTTAAAACATTGACATTTTCAAGATAAATGCATTTGGACATATATTCTTGACTATTTTAAACGATTTATAATTCACTCAAATTTTAGGGGATACAATTTTATTTAATTTTCTAAATGTTTTAATAATAATTTTATGAATATATGTATTCTGATTCTTTAAATATTTTTTAAAGTTTGTAATTACATGTAATCATAAACTCTATCTTAAAAATTTGATCTTAAATCATGATAGGAAATATAGTTATATATATAGGTTTTAAACTGACTTCATAATTATACAGATAACTAAACGGAATTCAAATATGAAACTTTTATAGAAAATAATTTATAAAAAATAATTGTTTTAATATTTTAGAACTTGATGTTTACACATATTGCGCATACATTATATAAAACTAGTGTTCGTACATATGTAAATATTATAATATTATATAACTTGCAGAGATGCCAGGAGTTGCACAAAATGAAGTCAAGTCTAGCTGGGCTGATGAAGTCGAAGAGGAAGGAGGAGCGTTACCCGCGCCTTCGGAGGTTTACGAAAATGGTTTGAAAATTCTCACGGAGTACAAATACAATCAAGATAATAAAAAAGTTAAGGTTGTACGTGTCTACAAAATTGAGCGACGTATTGTGTCGAAAACGATTGCGGCACGTAAAAATTGGGGAAAGTTCGGCGATTCTGCTGACGACAGACCGGGACCTAATCCAGCCACCACTGTTGGTGGTGAGGATGTATTTATGCAATTCATATCCAGCAAAGAAGAAGAGAACAAGGTAGAGGAAGATTCCTTGGATAAATTGAAGAGCATGGGCGATAAAGGAGTCGTCAAATGCCGTAACTGCAACGGCGATCACTGGACATCCAAGTGTCCATACAAAGATACTGTTCTCGCTGGTGGTAAGTTATACTGCAGTATATCGAGCTTTATACACGGATCTATTGCTCAACGTTTTTTTCTTTAAACTTGATACAAGGAGCCTGGGTCTCTAGACTTAACATAGCCTTAGGTTCTTAGGATTTGACAAAGTCTTTGGAAAATATATATAAGGTGACAGTCGAGATCAAGCTCAAAATTCATTGATTACGAGTCGTTCGTTTTCGCACGGAGTCACCTTAATAAATAATATCAAATGTATTTATGTTATCTTTGTAAACAAACCTATAATTGTTAAAATTCTCTCTTTCAGGAAAAGTACCAGACGACAAGAAACCTCTCGTTAATACAGGAATACCTGGTGCAATAGCTGAACTTAAACCACAAGGTGGCAAGTATGTGCCGCCTGGCATGCGCGACGGTGGCAACAAACGTGGCGATTCGATGCAGATGCAGAGACGTGACGACACGACCGCCATACGTATTTCCAATCTTTCGCAGAGTACTACGGATGCGGATCTGGACGAGCTTGTGAAGCCGTTCGGTTCCGTGGTGAAGCAGTTTCTCGCCAAGGAGAAGCTTTCCAATCTTTGCAAGGGTTTCGCATATGTACATTTTAAACACAGAGCTGATGCTGCGAGAGCGATCGCTACTTTAGATGGTTACGGTTACGATCATCTCATTCTGAGCGTCGAATGGTCGAAACCACAAGTCCAGAATAATTAAAAGATTGAAGGCAATGAAGATATGGACAAAAATGTGAAATTAGTTCAGCTGGAAGAAATTCTATGACAAGTGAACTGTATTTGTGCGTAAAACTCTTATGTATATTCTTATGATATCAAGTAGAAAGGTGGTCTGTACCGTTCATTTAATTCTAAATGTAAAAGTTGGATTTTCAAATAGATTTATATTATACATTTATTTAATTTAATATGTTTAACCCTCTGTGGTCCAACCGGGATTTAAAGACCCATGCGAATTTTCAATTTTGAATTATTCTGTCTCAAACTCATACGTACAAAAAAAATGAAAAAGTTTTGGATTAAACAATTGTAGAATCGTATTCTGGAATGTTGAAAAAGTGCACTAAAATTTTTTCAAATTTTTCAGAATTTAAAAATTCTTTCAAAAACACTAAGTTATCAGTTAAAGAACTGTCCAATCGGAAAGTAAATTCGGGTTTGGAATCTGCAAGCTATAGTCCTCTGAAAAGAAGAACAATTCCGAAAACTAGAGGGCTTATATAAATAATGTAATAGTGATTGACTCTGAAGATTCGGAAAAGAAGGGATCGAGAACTGGCTCGATGTCAGGAGTAAAAGCTGATGCTGATACGCCAATTTGAAACCGGAAAAGAAGAAGAAAGATACCAGTAACCCGGTTGGACTAGGAAAACAGCGGAAAAAAACGTTAAACCACGGAGGGTTAATTATCACATAAAATGAAATTCCCGTTTACTACATTTAGCCTTAAATGTATGATGCGAATATAAACCGCGATCCTATTTTTATTTTTTATTTTAAAATTTATGTACGTATGTAAGTATATAAATATGTAAATGTATATAATATATATATTTACTTATTTATATAAATATACATTAAATACATAATATATATTTATTTATTATATAAATATATACTATATATTTAGCGTATATTTGTACTATGTATAAATATATACAGTAAATATAGTAAAAATGTAGATATAGTAAACAGAGAAGCTCTTTGCTCTTTTATTCTTTTTAATGTTATTGATATTCGTCTCCTTTTTAATTCTGTGGAGATATTTTGATCATGAGGCATATACTTCTCCAATCTTCCACAAATAATTCCTTAGAATGTTTTGGAATATAAAATCGAACTTGGGATACAAATTAATTGTATCTACATCCCTTAAAAATTTTTCTGGCCAAAATACATCTGAACACGTTTATGATCTCAGCGAGACTTTATATAACTTTATTACACTCTATTAAACTTTACTTATGATATTGCAACACTTCCAATCTATTGATTCAAAGCTACTCTGTTTACGCGTATGAAAAATAATTACGACACTAGATGACATCTATCTTTATATTCTGAAAATCTTATCGATTGAAAAATACATATATTGTAAATTCTTATGTGATTCTTACGTGAATTGATTTCCTTAACTCCTATACTCTTAATCATGGATTTGCAAAAAAATTTAGATAAAAAGAGTGAAAAAAAGGAAAGAAACAATATATCTATTAAAATCTATCAAATCGAAACAAAAGAGTCGATGAGTTGGATCTGAAACTTCGTTCATATGAAAGTGTAAATCGCTTAGCATAGACAGTTTTATTTCAATATATTACATAGATTATATTGAATCACAATGAATGTAATTACATTTGGATTTTGCCGCGCGCGGCCGCATTATGAGTGGAGTTAGGTACATATTTCCAGAATCGTAAAGTTACGTCTAATACAACCTTACACAATGGCTTATAGAAGACTCCTCGAAGGTACATCCATCGCGCTAATTACAATATAATACATCATTCTTCATTTTTATTCTTCATTCATCATTCATATTTTTGTTTTGGATCAGTTTTGCGATGACACGTGTTGCTGTTATCGAATAATAGGCCACGACTCTTGTAACTCAGAGAAAAAAAATATTGAGAACAAACCGATGATCGCTAAACAATTGAAGATCGTCGTTGAAAATTGTGAATGGTACAAAACATCACCTGCAACTCGTGTTTAACACATTATCTTCCTCACACAATGAATCTAGGACATCCTGTAATAGCCCAATTATCCACGAATATGTATAGTCGCCAATAAAGAAAGCCGAAAAATGCACGATCAAAATCAACAGTCATCTCTTTCATTTGCTTGGCAATATTTATCTTGCTTCTCGACGTAAGCATACGCAGCACGCAAAGTAGTCCGAGGTGTCTCAAGAAGAAATGCATATTCTCTGTATGTAAATCGATAGTAAAATTGATATATTAGAATTACGTACAAATGGAAAACTCAGTTTAAAACTTCGAATCGATTTCTGCGATTCTTCCAAGTGCCCGTCAAATCTGCGTTTTGCTTAAATTTGTTTTTCTTTTTGGTCCGGCCGGTAGCTTACATGGTTACACGGATTAAGAAAATTATCATCACTTGTCGTCGGAGAGCGAACGGGGGATGCTGGGTCCAGCGGTGAGCTTTATCACGTGACATTGATCTCTTCGTCCTCTTCGTTCTCCGTTTGTTCCTCAGGCCTCTGCGGACTTGTGAGCGGGCTCACGTCGCTCAAGTCCATTCTCGGCCGATCCCCGTCGGCATCGCTCAGATCTGGATTGGGGTTGTTCTTATTCGGTAACGTCTGCTCGCGCGAGCCGCCGGTCGCAAGCAGCTCCCGCTCCTTGCTATTTCGCCACTTCATGCGCCGATTTTGAAACCATATCTTCACCTGTAAATATAACCCAGTGATCCATTACCACTTTGCAATGTTAATTGTAGAATTTAATTCTTTAAATACTTTTGATATTGTTATAAAATAGAAATAGAATTCTATTCTAAATTTTGACATGAATTATTGAATCAAATAAAATATTTTATTTTTAATATCTCAATTTTAACAATAATAAACAATATTAAATTGCTATGTAAATAACATCATTAAATAGGAAAGAGCTCTATTTTATATATTTTATTCTTAAATTAATATATCTTGTGCGAATTTATTCATTTTTTAGTTCCTTAAACTACGCGCCGAATACTTTCAATTTTAAAACATACTAAACTGAACGAAAATAGTAGTATTTACTGTATGATACTGATACTAATAAGTATTTTTTAAACACAGCAAAGAATTTGTTGTGAAAAATATCCCAGCCAGGATTCAAGTCTGGATCATCCTAGTTTCAACTTTAATATTTTCGTTAAAATAAATTTGATAATCGCGACGATATCATTCTTGAAATATAATATCCATTTATTGAGAAGAGTTGCCAAATGTCTACTATTTAAATTACTTTTTATTATATTTCTTATTTAGTACTGATTTGTAAATAAGTGAACGTTGGAAATTGTAGTTTAATGATATCTATTATTATAATGTTTAGCCTTTTACTAATAAGAAATTAATTTGTTATAAGTTTTTTTGCAAAAGATAGACAACCTAAATCTATGTGTCCCCTAAATCATGTCGCTTTTGAAAATATTGAATTTATGAATTAAAATAATTAAAAATGTAAGAAATCATTAACTAATATTTATTTTATTAATAATTTGTTGAAAAAGAGTTAAATATTTAAATAATAAATAAGATAACGATAAAAACGTCGAAATAAAGTTGATATAAATTTATTTTTCCAATTGATTTTTAATCATATCATTAATTTTACTATTATTACTTATATTAATATCATTGTAATAAAATTTGTGGTGGTTCGAATTAGCAAACTTGATAGATTTTATAAAAATATCGATTTAATCTTTATAATAATTGCAAATATGTTTATATAATGAATGTAAAATATTCTACAACAACCTTCTTTTGTGAAAATATAAAAAAAATGCAGTATAAAATTGCACGATTACATTATCAACTGTATAAATTGATCAAAAATTAATATTGGTTGTATCTGATTTTTTTTAAATATTAACACGCACAAAATAAAAGATGTGGTCTACTAAGTGTTTGTATTACACTAAAAAAAATGTTTTGCTGATGTAAGTAGATTTCTATGTATTGTATCACAACAAAAATGTATCGCTATTTTTCATATCTGCTAAAATAAGATGTTGCTACTATAAATTCTATATGTGTTAGTCACATATAGAATTTATAGTAGCAACATTTTAGTAATCCCTCTAAAAATTTATGTCTCATTGCCAATTATACAAATATTATAACAAGTATGATTAGCCTTAACATGAATAGGCGCCACAGAAAAATTTTCTTTCTAAATTTCACAGACAGTTCAGATATAAATTCCGTCTCTGTTATTTAGATTGATTAAGTGCCAAATACCATATGCAATATCACAATATTTGCTAATCATTTCTACCTTAGTTAATTTTTTTTCACTCAAAAAATTGTGGTTATACTTGCAAGATCTGTTTTTTAGTATACTCATTTTTTATTTATTTCATATTTTTGTTACCAAATATTATTATATTAAGTTATTATATTAAATTACTTATATTAAATAAAAATATAAAATATTGATGGGGTACAATTTAGGCGACCGATTCGCATTCAGCAACATTCCTCTATGTGGAATTTTTTCAACACGCTTACATCCCTCATGAGTTCCAGAGAGGATTGCTTTACGAAACAACGTATCTTTTACGGTACATCAGAGCACCAGTGTACGTAATCGAGGAAGAGAGAAGCCGTTACTTTCCTACATTAAGGAGCCGCTGAACAGATCAACGTCAAACACACACCCCCGAAAGTCTTTCGCCCACCCTTGTTTCACGTCCGCTATGCCGTCCCGCAGCCGTCCCATTAGCCACTTTATTATACGCGTTCTACCTTGAGCGAATCGTTGACCCCGGTTGCGCGAATTGATCTACCTAAGCTGCTTTCCGAATTTTCATTCGCCGCCCTTGCCGCGGTGATGGTATGCACTTGACATCATCACGGACCCACTAACTTCAGAGGGTCTGCGCTCGCTCGTATGAATACAATACTTCGTGCTGTCCCTGATTGATGCTGCGGGACGCGGATGTTCGATAATTCACAGACATTTCGTCGAACATCAGTAACGGAAGCCGCTTCCGTTAAAAGCTCGCTATCGCTTACGAACAATTGCAAATTTGCTTCGGTTGCGTTTTTCGCGCTTCTTTGTTCTTTCACCGGAAGTCTGACTACGAAACCATCAGAAAGTGCGATATATTTCGTTATATACAAAGTATATAAGGGAGAGTCATCGAAATCGTATTATTCACCATAAGCATCAAATTTATTCAAAATATATTCTGAATTCTAATAATTTATTACTTCAATCAAGAATATTAAGTTAAAACAAAAAGTCAATTTGCTTATTATTCTGACTTTTCTTCTATAGAATTTTACAATATTCTTCGAAAGAGTACAAATTATTTTTTTCAGTATATGTATAAGAGTTTTTCTAAAATGATAAGTATATTTTAAGACAATTATCAAGAAAATTCTTTGTTAAAGATAATCGTTACTTACGAGAAGAAAAAAAGTAAATTGAGTAAACGCTTTTCTTAGCAATAGAATATTTTTCTGTGTATATTGTTTATATTCATTGCTAGTAATAAGAAAAAAATTGACAAGATACAATTTCGGTGAGTAAAATGCAATGAATGGGTAAATTCTCCCTAATATTTAATAAAGAAAATCTGTGTATGTGAAAAAAATGAAAGCTTCCGGAATAAAGATTTAGAATGAATGATTTCTTAAAAAACAATATTAATCATATTTATAAGCCTATTTTAAATACCTAATTTGTGTCGAATTTCAGAATAGAATTCTGTTTATAGATTTGTATGCTCTGTACTTTGATGTACATACGAACGTTCGTATGCGTTTTAATATAAAATATTTCATACATGTATTATCTAATTCTTCGAAAAGATTTTTCGTGTTATACGATGCATAAAATTACAAATATTTTATCCTGAATTTCGATGAGAATTATGGGTTGTTTAAAGTGGACTCGAAATAAAATCATAATATGGAAAATCGAGAGTAGTTGAGAGTAATGCACTTAAAAATCACAGATTGTCACGTGTTACAAGTAATTTTATTATAATACGCATTTCTCTCCAATTATCTCTGCAAATTAATTAAAATTGTGATTTCTATAAACGGACACCTATAGAAAAAAAAAATGCGATACCGCATCCGTGTGGAACAACGAAACAATGCGCGGATTCGATCTTTCGCGGCGATTAGACAGGCAGGGGATGGAGCATATCGCTCTTTGGTCGCGCATAAATTAACGGCAACGTTCTCTCGACACTCGAAAATATATATATAATTTTTTTTTTCTCCCCCAGAGTGTTTTACGCGCCGGTGGACGATGGGCCGGGATGACGCGGGCAAAATTTTCGACACTTTCGCAACGTATATCTTATTCGGCGCACGCAACGCATTCGGCCGGGCGCGGTGCGTGCATTTGACACCGCGCGCCATCATTAATACCGGCCCTCGACCTAGAGAGATTGAAATTTAATGTAATTTATTATTTTTTAATATATCCCATGAAAACATTTTACGCGGATATTTTCGATGCACGCATCCC
>QKQZ01040705.1:0-23674 GCA_003595255.1 Solenopsis fugax
AAAAAATAATTATTTAATTACTTACAAACTTAAAAGAATTTTAAATCTGGACATTGCGTAAATTTTTAAATATATGTATCTGTTTTATAATAAGAAAAACATACTATTTGAAATATAAATAAATGAAGATTCTATTGAAAGTAAATTAAATTATATAAATAAATTAAAAGTAAATATAAAATAAAGAATTGTGATAAGAGGCATTGCAAAAAGAAATATTGATAGTTGGAAGTATTAAAATGAAAATTTTAGGGAATATATGTAAAAAGAGAGAGATGGGTGATGCGGGAAATGCGTCGAGAAGAAGTAACAACCTGAGCTTTGATATTTTCGAGTTATGCGAATTGCATAGAAGTGTCAATAAAATCCGCGCCTCGGTATAAAAGCACATCTAGTGATCTCGTTATATTGCAGCAACAACGTCAACACACAGTGCATGGAGAAGAGTTAGCCTACGTACTGGGTGTCCCATTAGACGGCAGCAAGTACAACTTACGAGGTCGATACGACATTAGAGAGACATTGTTTTCAGAGGCCATTATGAATTGGTGGTGCAGCTTTGCCTATATCGGGTGAGTTACTGAGTAAAAGCGTTTAGCAACGAATTTTGTACAATAGCTTATACATTTAACACATTTTGAAATATTAACTTAATTTCTTAAATTAAAATTTTTATTGAAAAGAGGTTTAAAACCTTTTTTTAAATTAATATAGTCACATTTTTTTATCAATTAATTTAAATTTACTTCTATTTTAATGTCCAAATTAAAATTTAAAATTATAAACAGATATAATAATGTGAATTAAAAAAAATTAATTCATTTGATTTAATTTTGATAAATTGAAAATTTATTCCTCTTGTGTAGCTCTTATTTTAAGAGATATTTCGCGTTTTATTCAATGCAGCAAATTACTAATTGAAAAATGTAAATCAAATTTACTGAGCTAGATGGTAGTGATTACATAAGTTTGAAAAATAAATAAATAAATAAATAAATAAATAATTTAGGGTATAAACTGGAAAATGATCACAATGCGCATTAAAGTTAAATTAAAGTTGATATTAAAAGTTCAACATATGAGTAGCGGCGACCGCATAGAAACAATCGTATTTAATAACAAGTAGCGAACAATTGTTGTTGGGCGTTGACGTGAAAATCCGTAGTTGGTAAAGTTGGACTTGGTAACACACGTATCCGACAACGTGATTTTCAATTAACTAAACATTCAGGCGTTTAATTAAACCAGGCGGTAATATATTTTTCCGTTGTACATTTCGAAACAACTGAATTTTATAAGTACATCTCAATTAAAAAATAAACGATTTAAACGGTTTATAGAGTGTTGTAAATTAAAAGATAAATACATGTACAGGAATAGAATTTTTAAAAATTTAAAATGTTTATTCATAAAAACAAACCAGTTAGGAAATAGATATTATTAAATATAAATTATTATTAAAAATATACATTGTTTGGAGAATATGCGTGAAGATAGATAAATTCTTCAATGTTTGTGAAATTAATTAAAAATTTTATCGAGTGCGTGCGAGCGTGTGTGCGTGCATGCATGTGTATTCTATTACAAACACGGTTTTAGGTACAAGCAAATTTAGTGCCTTTAGAAACGACATATTGTGCTGCTTTTAATTGAGACAAAGGGAGGCATTGTTATTCGAAACGCTGAATTACTGCATTAACAACTAAACACAGAATAATGTTGGAAAAATTACAATGGAACGCAATTTCCGATTGCAATATAATTTCATTTCTTACTGCAAATATGCACAAAGACCGAAATTTATGAATTCTGCAGGACAATTTTTTCCTCAAATTTTCGTTAAACTGTGTCACCGAATCTTTCACCTTTCGGTTTGTATACACGAAATATATATGCATTACTACACGCGCATTCGGATTTCGGTCTTGTATTGGCTTGGCGCAATTTGATGCTTGTTATGCTGATGCTCGATATTGTCGAATTAACGATCCGGCGAATCGGCCGTTTTAATTTGTACGATGAAAGCAGATTATCCACAGTTCCGAATTATTTCGATATTTCGTTTTACTCAACAAAACATTCCGCTTTATTCGGTTGAACAAGCCCAATATTCTCACTACGCCATATAAAGCCACGCTTTATTTAAATGGGAAAATATCGTATTCCTAATTATATTAAAAATTTATTTGAAATTGCTTAAATTGCTAGATGTCGAATTTTTTAATTATATAAAAAATTTTAAGTCGAGTCTGCGCGAATTATAATATCGAATTTACACATGACATTAATCGTTATGTAATCAAATCATTTAAGTCTTACTATTAATATTTGAAAGAAGAAAAATTATAAAAATGTGAAACTATAATATTACATTAAAAAATTTATATTATAAAAAATATACTGAAATAGTATATTTTTTATTAAAATATTATTTAAAATTAAGCTTTGTATTTTAATTTTACATAGTTTTAACATTTATACCGTATTTTATTTCTTTGCCCACGGTAATTTGTTTCTTGCAAGGTACGTCTGTAGAACTATATTTTGCATTACAACCTCGCAATTTTTTGTTAGACATTTTGAACATATGGCTTGACTAGCACATACATACCTATGCATTACTATAGTGACAGAATTCAGAGGGAACTAGGTCAGTGCAATTAAGCAAAACAAAGGTATTTAGATTTAGCGGTGAGCGCCACGCGTTTGTAAACGCCGCACATCCGATCGATATTTCATGTGTTACCGTATCTTCCGTAAGGACGCGTCTCTTTGCCATAATAAACGACGCGCAGCATCTGTCTCGGAGCACCATCGGTGATAACGAATGACGGAAAAACAGGGTTTTTTTTTGTTCCACGTTGCGTGAACGCTGCCGCCACGCGTGATCGATCGGATAGAACGCGTTCGTTCAACCCATCATTAAAAAATCATTTTCCCGCGTACTGAAACTATCGATGTGCACAGGCGAACTCTATCTTTAAAATTAATGGAGATTTCTAAAAGTCGATGGACACGAGCTAATCCATTGAATTGCAGTATTACAATTTTAGGTATTTTAAAAATAAGAGAGCTTATTGAATTTTACATTTCGATAAAGAGATTTTGAGATTTTACATTTGTTAGCTTTAAATTACAAAACGTGTTGAATTTTATAGTTCTGAAAAACAGTCTAAAAACTTTAATTTTATGAAATTGAATCCTGTAGGGAGTCTAACTGCGCAATATCTTTACAATAACAGAAAGAAAACAGTATCGCGTGTCCCTATGGACTATTCTGGATTATCCGATATCTTCTTCTCCTATATCACTCCAATTTCCTAACGGTATTAATCCCAAGCCACCTTGTACAGCCTAACAAAAGTTATTGGGCGTTTCTGCCGCCCAATACCACATTAATCACTCGCGATTATTTATCAAAGAAATTATTCGAATCCCTCAGGAATCCCAACGTCGCGAAGCGATATCCCTACCTGACTAACGTGTTCAAGGAATGGAGTCACTATGAGATCGAGTGGCCAGAATATGATCCTGTCAATCAAACGTATTTCAACCTAAGTAAGTAGGCAAAATTCTCGACACATTGGCATATCTCGAAGCATGCAAGCGATAACAAAAAAAAAGTTTACATTAAAATTTGGAAATAATACCCTCTCCATTTATGTGTCATGCGATCGAAGGAATAATAATAAAACAAAATCTATTATCGTACACAGAAAAAAAATTAGTATCAAATAAACAATTCATTGTTTCATATATAAAGTATTTATAATCTCAAAGAGACATAATTTGCTAAAATAAAGAAATTTTGTTTCTTCATGTAAGCAAATTATGTTTGATCAAGATTATCAAATTCTTCCAAGAAGATTTTATATTCTTGCTTATATATGAAATAATGAATTGTTGATTTGATAGTCATTTTTTTCTGTGTACGAAGCTTTGCTTTACGCCGAGAATTCTACGGTTTATTCGGCATATTATGCCATATCTTCTCCTGCACGCAGCCATACCACCTAACGTAGGTGCGCACTATCGTTCGGCGGAGATGCAATTCTGGAATGAGGATCTGCCCAATCTGCTCAGGCACCCGAATAAAGACATTTCGAGCCCGACACGACCGAGAGGACCGCGACCGCAGATTCTTGACTTTGCCGATGGGATTGGCAAATATGCCAACAATACCGTCAACAATCGGAAATACGAAGGCCACGATAGTAGGTCAGTAACAAAGCAGTTAATTAATTTCACGCTTTGTGTGTTTAAAATTTGTCATCGCCTCATTGTTAAACATACATCGTTTTTAAAACAATTTCTCTATTAGTTTATTTTTTTCAAGATGATCTAAACAATGTATAAATGAATCTATAAATTGTAAATATAATAAAAATTTTTTATAAAAAATTTACTTTGAAAACATTGGGAATAGTAATTTAGTGTAAGTTTTAATTTAAATAACTTATTTTATTCCACGTGTGAAAGTATATGTAGAGTTATGTTGCATTTTTTAAATACCTTTATCTAGAGTTATAAAGTAAGATATTTATCTAACAGGTATGCATCTCAGTCCACTATCACGGATTCTAGCACAGAGAAGACACCATTTTCAACTGTGGTTACAACGGGTGGGAACATTGGGGAGGGTTCTACGCTAGAACCGAGCACGTTGAAGACCTCGTCAGCAATGATGATGGTGATTGTCTTCTTCGTCGTGTTTATACTGATAAACTTCACGGCTTTCCTATATATCTATTATAAGAAGCAGAACATGAAGGGAAAAGAGAAATCGTTGAAGAGGCGAGGCAGCGAGAAGAAAAACGACTCTGTCAAGAGGTCGAAGACTGATAAACACGAGAACCATTATGGCCAGCTAGGCTACAAAAGCGACAGCAAGCCAGATTTAAACGATGTGATAAAGAACGACAAGGCATACGACAACAACTCCAACTTTGGACGCAGATCGAAGCTATCGAGGCAGAATTCTAGCTCTACCATTGACACCCACATCAAGGTTAGAGAATGGATTCAGCAAGAGATCGTGCATAGGTCAGTTCTAAATAGTATTTTGCATGTTAATAATTAATCTTTAATGTTCCTTTTGCTCGGAAAAATTTTGAATTAATTGTGAATAACGTTTTATTATAAATAATTATCAATGTTGTATTTTCACTTTGAAATCAATATTTTGATTCTTTTTGTAGAAATTAAGTTAATAGTAATTAATCATATAATTATTGTATCATGGCTGCAAAAAGGATTGAAGTTTGACATGATTCATTCAATTGAAATCATTAAAGTTTGTAGCCTTTTAAATCTTTTCAACTTGCACAATTTTATTTCATGAAACTACATTATTATATAATTAATTATTCGAGAATTTCTTTAAAAGACTTTTATTGTTCAGAGAAAATTTACTTTTTAAAATTTTATAATCAGAAATATCATTTTGGGAATAACTTTTCTAATCGATTGGAATATAATATTTCTACATGTTTTGAATAAAATAAAATATTTGGAACAATTTATAAATTTTTATTAAACTACTTATTCTAATATCATCCTGTGTGCCATTCTCTGCTGTCGTAACACTCAGCGTTTTGAACTCGATTTGTACGTCCTTCCTAATTGCGAGGAACTGAAGATACTCATAGAACGCTTACTCTCGCAAATTCGTCGATCACGGTAAGGGTTGAGCGACCCAGTAATCCAATTAGAGGATCCGCTCAAAGAGTGGCTACTTTGAGACGTGGCCCCTATCACTTAAATCAGAGAATTTAGTCCTCTTTCTCTCTCTTCCGTTCTCGAATATTTCGTTAGATGTATTGACTCATGGAAAACGTTGGCAAGTGTTGACCTACAAAGTTAATTGAACTCGACTTACAGCTCGACTTCGTCTCTCGTTTATTTAACAAGCAATATCTGGTTTGCAAATCGCAATATCGTTTCTGTTTATGTTGCCGTGCTAAATTAAAAAATAACTAATAATAAAAGCAAATACGATTTATAAAAAATGTTATGCCCGGGTACAATAATTTAAAAAAACTGTAGTAAAATTTGTAACACGTACAAATTGCGTAATAAATATTTAAAAAAATATTTCCATTTGCCATGTTTTGAATTTCTGAAAAAGAGAAAAATCTCTTTGAGTTATTAAACAGATTTTATTTTTCGACTGCGTCGTAATATACACGCATATCGTTTGTTGATTCGCGTAGCTGTAATAAACGATGTACCGTAAATTTATATACGTGAAATATTGTATATTTAATTATGAAAGTACATTATAGGACTTTATATATGAAATAAACAAATATAATACATTATTAAGTAAATATGCTCGGCAAAGTGTGCCTTTTTGCTCGTTGGCATGACGTACAAGATTAAAAGTGATTAATTAGTTTCAGGACATGAAAGTGCAACCACTGTTATTACTGGCTGTTACCAAAATCGCAAAATTAATGCGTACCTTTCATTTGCGAAATACGTAAAATGTTATCCTACGATCAATAACTTCCAATAATTGGGCACAATATGATCAGTTATAACAACTAGTAACATTAATGACACCAATTTTGAATTTTGCATGAAATTTACAGAAACATATTGCATAACTCGCACACTGTTTCTTTTAACATAAATATTATTTGTTATGTAAATATTTTATATAATAATACTGAATAATATTTTCTCAAACAATTTTTGGTTATAATTATTAATAAGGTTGTAGAGATAATTACATAATTTGTGAATCATTTAAATTGTAAACAGCTTTATAGCTAAACTTTATAAATAATAATTGTAATACATTAAAATATGTATGTAAATAATGTATTAATATATTTATTTTATTGGTTTATGTAAAAAACTTTACAAAGAATATTGATGAAATAGATTGAAGTTTCATTTTCGTTCTGTTTATGTAGATGTTCGCCGAGGTTCTTACGTAAAACGCGAGAAACATTGCAGAAGGAGCATCAGGAGAAACTAAGCAAGCAGCAACAAGAAGAGAAGCAACGCATAGAAGAAGAAACATTGAAGGAGAGGAAGGACGAGCCGATATACGCTGAGAGCCCGACGTTGGTTGTGCGGCCTGGAAAAAAATCAAAATTACCAAAAATTTCCGTCGCCATTGACGCCACGCCGGCGACCAGAACAGAGTCCATTCTGAATCAAGTGCCGATCGAGTTAACGAGGAGTATCGAAACAGCAAACGATTACGAGTCGAGCCCACAGCTAATGGCTCCTGAAGTAGTCGTCATTGAGCATCATCACTCTAAGAGCGATCCTTTGCCGATGGAGAACGTTTTAAAAACAATGAAGCCGAATTTTTCCACTCCCAGAATCTACGAGTCGGATTCAGGAAGCGCGAGCAGCCTATACGCCAAGATTAATCCAAAATTAAAATCTCGTTTGCCTCGTCCTGGCCTAGCAACAAATACAGAAGTGCCATTATCTGAACAATCAAAATACGAAAATCCTCACGACGAAGAGATCTACATGAAGACCGGATCAATTCTAACGACCTTTGGCACAAACGACGTAAATGTCACTTGTCGGGAACCAACTGCAGAAAGAGAATGTATTAGTCCTGAGGAGGCATTAAAAACAATAAAACGTCGGAACTATCCTAAAGTATTGCCAGATATCGAGAAGAGGCGATCACTTCCGGCGCCGAGTAGCCTTTTTGTACCGAAACAGTACGCGAATTCGTTGCAAGATTATAAGAGTGGTAATCGCGTGAACTTCTTTTCGAATCAACCACCATTACCACCTCCAAGAATATTTGCAACCTCCAAGAGCCTTGAGAAGAGCGGTTTCTTCGCAGAAGAAAACGAAAATCAAATTGAAAATGAGCCGATCACGACAAACCTACACGTGGGTCCGTTACTAAAAAAGCCGGATTCCGCCAAAAATAACTCGGATCCTAATATAATCGATTCCTTGGAAGGAAATAGAAGTGTCCAAGCTGGCGGAAGTGTGGATGCTATTTATGCTAATCCAAAGTGTCCGCTTCATGGGAGTCAATATCCCTTTTCGCCGACCTCGCAGAGCGTCGATGACGATATCGGCAAGACTTCTAGAATTTTAGACGTGGGTAACCCAAACTGGTACAAACCGGCAGCGAGCGAATCGTTAGCTATAATGACGTCGACCGCGTCGGAATCACAAATCGTGATCAGCAGAGACGAGAGAGGCACCGTCACGGTGCCAACGGTGGAGCCGAAGATCGTGATCACTCCAAGAATAGTTAATCCATGCCAAGTCAATCAACAGCTGAGTTCAACAGTACGTTCCGAAGATAAAATCGAGCACGAATCGAAGACGATTGATCCAGCGCGAAATGAAGGATCATTGGAAGGCTCGATTATTTCCGGTAGTTCAATGATTCCGAGAGAAACGGAAAGAAGAGAGCCGCGGATAATCATCACGGCACGGGAACCGAAGAATTGTGCCCCGATGAACAGTCTAAAACAACCGAAGATCATCATAAAGCCCACAGCGACCCTACCGAGAAGCAGGGATCAGAGGAATATACCGAAGGTGTCAGCCATACCGTCGCCAGAACAGCAGAATTGTCAGAACAGCGAGCGAGATAGGGCGCTGGAGCAAAGGGAAAAGCCATCCCTGAGGGAGAAGCCGAGGGTTACGAGGATTCCGTCGTTTTCACGCAGGAGGGAGGAGCCTGGTATTGAAAAGCCGTCGTACGTAGAGAAGACAGAAATCGCGCCGAGAGTGGAGGCGACGACCAGTAAAATCACAAACGCGCCATCGACATCCGACACCAAGTCAGGCATACCGACGCCAACAACAACGATGATGTCGAAGAGCGAGAAGACCTCCAGCACGGACTCGTCGTCCACCAGCAACGGGAATTCCAGTAACTCGAATACCGGTACGATCAAACGGAAGCCGGCGAACAAGAAATAATTGGCGGGAGCCAATTCGAGAGCCACGTGTTATATCCCGTCCTATTTCGCAAACGCGTAGATGGAATGCAGATGGGTCTCTACCATTCCGGCTAAGTGTCGATACAGTCCTGATGGCGCCCAATCTCTTCCACGAAACATTCGCAAGTGTGTACGTATTTGTATTAGCAATGAAATTAACAAAACACTATTTTTTCTCTACATTTAAATCCATTTTAAATCTTTCCTTTCTTCTTATTTATATGATATTGAATCCGTAAAATCGTAAGATTATTCTCTTTAGAATTAGTTATTTATTATTATTTTAGTATAAATGCTGCAATAACGTGTGTTAAACTATATTTAAACTATATTTTAGCCACGCTAGCACATGATACAATTATAACTTTCTCTATTATCGTTATTAATTGCATCATGCTATTTTTCTACAACTAATTAGAATTATGCGACAAACACACACATTATCCATTGTATATCATGTAAATAATAATGCTGTGAATGTTTAAGATATCTTAAACAACGTGACAATATTTTTAAGATTTAAATCATTCAAGTGAGTTATATTATGTCCACATAAGATGTTAAAATCGAGTGTTGTCGATCGTTTAAGCGACCGATTTTAAATCGGTTAAATATAATCAGATAGACAATCTTGAGATAGATGTTAATAATTTTCAAGGCATTCGCACTTTTGTACGCCTATAACTTTATACAACGAAAATAAACGTTTTTCATACTTTTTCAACAGAAAACTCGAAATGAGAATATATCCCATCGACGATTCATCATCCCTCCCTCCCCGCTTACTTTTTCATATAAACGCTGTACCGTGTATCCCGTGACGTTACATGCGTCTCGCAAACTTTGTTATTAAGTGAAGCAAGTCTATAAGTCGCGCAGCTGCAGCGGAGAACGGTAACCTAGGACAAAGTGGTTGGCGAGTTCTCACTTATATTACCGGTGGATCGAATTGATTTTCAAAGTTCGCCCGATAATGGGATTCTCCTCGTTTCTAACCGTCGCCGCACGGAAAGGAAAAGGCCATTTTCACCTTAGCCCTCCTACCCTTTTGCAATCAGTCTGTCTCTATCTTCTGCCGCCCATCTCTTTTACCCTCCTTTTCTCGTGTTTTCGTTTCATCTCGTTTTACGTCATTCGATCCGTTCGAAAGCGTTACCCTGATCAGAGTTCAAGGAGCGAAAAAAGACGGGGTGAGTGTTTCGATGGAACTTTGCAAGTTTTGACAAAATTATTAAGATAGCCCCCCACCAGCGCAAAACTAATTTTAAAATATTTTCAAATGTATTTCGAATATTTTCAATACTTGCAAAGCACATAATTCGGCGACTTGATATCTTTAAATGATATTAAAAAAGGATTTTTTTTGTACCAAATTTATACAAGCGGCTAATTTTAAAATATTTTAAAATTAAGTGCTAATTAGGTGCTAATTTGGTGTCAAAGTCCGAAATTAGGTGCTCGAAAACGTGTTTAAGACAAAAATTAAAAAAAATTGGGTGAGGCTTAATATTAAGCTGGTCCCCTCCCCGAGCAAAAGAAAATAAATATTTATTATATAAACGAATAAACAAATACAGTAGAATTCAGTGCTAATTAGATGCTTCAAGAAATAATAAAAATAAATCGAAAATATATATTACAGAACTTAGAAGCCGGTCATGTGGTTAGTTCACAAAAGAGAAGTCATCTTAAAAAATTAGGTGCTCTCGGACAAATTTGGTACTAAAAAATTCCTTTTTTAATATCATTTAAAGATATCAAGTCGCCGAATCAGGTGCTCGTTCCGTTTGGCTAGTATTCCATTTTAAAGATAAAAATAGAGAAAATAGATAAAATTAGAGAAATTTATAACTCACCGGACCGATGCGCAGCAGCAGAGTTGTAACACAGCTACATCAATCTATAAAGTGCATATATAAATCCAAATTTTAATAGCGTCAAAAATAATTTTTTAAATTTATATTAACTTAAAGAAAGTCGTAATTTTTTAAAGATAAATTATGCAAAATAATTATAATATAAATTATAAAATAGATTTAATATTTCATTTGTAAACTAAATTTATGAAATATCAAAGAAATATTTTTTATGGAAATGTATTTCCTCGACTGTTTTCTTTTTTGCATAGATTGTTTTTTAACTTATGAAAAAAATTAATACATTAAAGTTTACGTATTTTAAAAATAACTAGCTGAAGATAAAAATCAATAACTTTTTACTTTTTAACTAGTTAAAACCACTCTGATTATTTGAAACATCCGAAATACTGATTGTAAGATACAATTTATAGTAATGTAACATCTTAAAATAACTTAATTAAGTAAAAAAGTTAATAACTTTTGACTTAACTTATTGTTAATTAATTTTAGACAATTTAATTTTTTAATTTCAACTCCTAGATATTTTTTAATCATTTTAATTTATTAACTTTCTTCCCAAGTTAAAAATTTATCTGTGTAAAAAAAAAATTATAAAAGGAAAAACACTTTCGCACATATAAAACAATATTCCTTTGTTATTTCATAAAAGCCTAATTTATAAATAAAATATGAAATTTGTTTAATGAGCCATATTTTAAATGTTTTAAGTAACTTAACTTAAAATGGTTACGAATTTCTAATTTAATAAGAATAACGTTTGAAATAAATTAACTTTTAATTTAACTTAACTTAATCTTAAGATAACTTTTAACTATTTAATTTTTTGTTCATGTAATTTTTAACGTAAATAAATTTCATAAACCATTAACTTTAACTTAATTTAATTTAAAAATATATTAACTTTCCAGACAGTACAACATTTATGACACAATATTTATGATAAATATTAATTATTATTTACATTTCATATATTATATAAATTTTGTAGACATTTTATATGAACACGAAGAAAAGAAATAAAATCTTTATCCAAAATGTTATTAAAGTATAGACTACATATTTTACATTTATGGTAAGTAAAAAGATTAATATTTATATTTTATATATATTTTATAAATATTTTTATACGAATATTTTACTATGATAAATCTTTATGATCTGTTCAATCTAAGATCACAGAAATGTTTATGAAATATTCTCGTAAATATTTATAAAATATTCAAATAAATATCGTAAATATTATTACACATAGGAAATAGTAAATAAGTCTTAAATATCTCACCTAAGAGTTGTTCCGTTGTTGCCCGAAACCATCCTGGACTACTTCGTGCTATCCTTTCGTCCCTCTGCTGATGCACATCCATGACACAAAACAATCACTTTTGCGAGAATAGGTTAGGTGAACATCACTAATTATCGTAAAGCGACGATCGCCAAACTGGACGCGCATTCTCGCCACTGGTTTTCGCAGAAATGGCTCGAAACGAAGCGAAAAAGCTGGAACGCACGGTCGCGAGGCGGCTACGTGCCCACGGTAACAATACGAAATGAGCAGTTGATTCGCGCAACGCATCGCGGACTGGCCCGATTCACGCGGTTCGAGAAAATTCCTTCGCGGCATATATTCCGAAACGTTAATGAGAACGCTTCAGGATTTATGACGTAATTACTTACGATATGATACAGCAACAAATCGACACTCAAGTTCAGCTTGTTGCGATATCGCTCTTTGATGAGTAACGAAATGTATGTACATACATGACGCGATGCAACGTGTTGGTTAGGATGCGCTAATCGCAACACGCCGTGTTTACATTCGACACGTTAACGCGATCGCCCGTCATCGAATTCGACACTAGACGCGCATTGGTTCATTCGCGGAAATCGCTCGGAACGAAGCGAAAAAGCTAAAACGTTGAGACGACACGGAGCCGCGGAAGCGCGAATTGGCGCGAACGGCTCCGTGCCGCTGACAACAATATGAATTAAGCAACTGATTCGTGCGACACTGTCACTCACGCATTTACGTATCACTATTCCATATTCAGTATTCTCACTTGCTCTCACTGTTACATCTCTGCACAATTTGTACTTGAAACACGCGGGAATCAAGTCGAGTGCGAGCGTACCAACGGCGGAGTTTAATTCAATATGGCGGCAGTAGCACTAACAGCGGCAGGGCAATGCCTCCAGTAACGGTACATATCACAGTATAACGGTGGTCAAGGTCGGGGCAAGATGGGGCAAGGTAAACCGAGCGAGCAGCAGATAGCAGCGCTGCGTCCTCTATCGGGCTGCGTCGGAGACAGCCGAGCAAACCGAGCGCCCGCGGTGGCGCTCGCACGTGAATCAGCTGTGATCAACTGCTCATAGTGCTCATATTATTCGACGACAGGTGGCACGTAGCCATTCGCGTCAGTTCGCACTTTCGTGACGTCTCAACGTTTTAGCTTTTTCGTTTCATTCCGAGCGATTTCCGCGAGTGAACCGCGCGTCTAGTGTCGAATTCGACGACGGGTTAACGCGGTATTCGTAATCACCCGGCGTGTCGCGATTAGCGCATCCTTCCCGTGACCTAACCAACACGTTGCATCGTGTCACGTAAGTGCATTTCGTGGCTCGTCAAAGAGCGATATTACAACGAGCTGAACTTGAGCGTCGATTTGTTGCTGTATCATATCGTAAGTAATTCCGTCATAAATCCTGGAGCGTTCTCGTTAACGTTTCGGGATGCCGCGAAGGAATTTTCTCGAACCGCGTGAATCGGGCGAGTCAGCGATGCGCCGCGCGAACCAACTGCTCATTTCGTATTGTTGCCGTGGGCACGTAGCCGCCTCGCGTTCCAGCTTTTTCGTTTTGTTTCGAACCATTTCCGCGAAAAACAGTGTCGAGAATGTGCGTCCAGTTTGGCGACCGTCGCGTTACGATAATTAGTGATGTTAACCTAACCTATTCTCGCGAGTGATTGTTTTGTTATGGATGTGCAACGGCGGATGGACGAGAGGAGAGGAGAGGATGGTTTCGGTCAACGACGGAGCAACCCTTAGGTGAGATATTTATGACTTATTTACTATTTCCTACCTGTAATAATATTTATGATAATTATTTGAATATTTTATAAATATTTAGAGAATATTTTATAAACATTTTTGTGATCTTAGATTGAACAGATCATAAACATTTATCATAAATATCGTAAAATATAAAAATAATTAGAAAATATGTATAAAATATAAATATTAATCTTTTTACTTACCATAAATGTAAAATATGTAGTCTATATTTTAATAACATTTTGGATAAAGATTTTATGATTTCTTTTCTTCGTGTGTATATAAAATGTCTATAAAATTTATATAATATATGAAGTGTAAATAATAATAAAATTTATCATAAATATTGTGTTATAAATGTTGTGTCTGGGAAGTTAATATATTTTTTAATTAAATTCAGTTAAAGTTAATGGTTTATGAAATTTATTTAGTTACGTTAGAAATTACATGAACAAATAATTAACTAGTTAAAAGTTATGTTAAGATTAAATTAAGTTAAATTAAAAGTTAATTTATTTAAAACGTTATTCTTATTAAATTAGAAATTCGTAATTTTTTAAAGTTAAGTAACTTAAAACGTTTATAATATGGCTCATCAAACAAATTTTGTTTATAAATTAGGCTTTTGTGAAATAATAAGGGAATACTGTTTTTTACATGTGAATGTGTTTTTCTTTTATAGTTTGTTTTACACAGATAAACTTAGGAAAAAAGTTAATAAATTAAAGTTTACGTGTTTAAAAAAATAATTAGTTGAAATTGAAAAATTAAATCATTTAAAATGAACTAAATTAAGTTAAAAGCTATTAACTTTTTTACTTAATTAAGTTATTTTAAGATGTTACATTACTATAAATTGTATCTCACAATTAGTATCTCAGATGTTTCAAATAATCAGAGTGGTTTTAACTAGTTAAAAAGTAAAAAGTTAAATAATAAAGTTAAAAAGTTATCGATTTTTATCTTCAGCTAGTTATTTTTAAAATACGTAAACTTTAATTTATTATTATAACTTTTTTCGTAAGTTAAAAAATGAACTGTGCAAAAAAAGAAAACAATTAAAAGAAGAAATACATTTCCATAAAAAATATTTCTTTGTTATTTCATAAATTTAATTTACAAATAAAATATTAAATCTATTTGATAATTTATATTATAATTATTTTAAATAATCTATTTTTAAAAAATTACGACTTTCTTTAAGTTAATATAAATAAAAAAAATTATTTCTGACGCTATTAAAATTTGAATTTATATGCACTTTATTTCAAATTGATGTATCTGTGTTACAACTCCGTTGCTCCGCATCGGTTTGGTGAGTTATACAATTTCTATAATTTTATCTACATATTTTTTCTATTTTCATCTTTAAAATCGTGTACTAGCCAAATGGAACGAGCACCTGATTCGGCGACTCGATATCTTTAAATAATATTAAAAAAGGAATTTTTTAGTACCAAATTTGCCCGAGCACCTAATTTTTTAAGATTCTTCTTCTGTCTTGTAAACCAACCACGCAACCAGCTTCTAAGTTCTGTAATATATTTTTTCGATTTATTTTCGTTATTTCTTGAAGCACCTAATTAGCACTTAATTCTACTATATTTGTTTACTTTTATTATATAATAAATATTTCTTTTTTTGTTGCGGGAGAGGGGGGGGGCTAGCTTAATATCATGCCAGTCCCACTCAATTTTTTTAAAATTTTCTGCCAAACGGTCCGAGCACCTAATTTCGGACTTTGGCACCAAATTTGCACCTAATTATTCAAAACAATTATAAATTAAATATATTTAATATTTTATTTGTAAATTAAATTCATGAAATAACAATGAAATATTTTTTATGGAAATGTATTTTTTCTTTTAACTGTTTTCTTTTTTGCACAGTTTATTTTTTAACTTACGAAAAAAGTTAATAAATTAGCATTTAATTTTTAAATATTTTAAAATTAATTTGCGCTGGTGGGGAGGCTAGCTTAATAAGCGTGACAAAATTGAGTTTCTAAAAATATGCAGCCTCTAATGATACAGTAACAAAAAAATTTAGATAAAGCAATACTTGAAGGTAAAAACATATATGACAAAATAATTTCTACAGCTTTATTTAAAAAAATTTTTCAGTAAATCAAAGTTTTCTTTATAAAACGATAAAAAATACAAGGCTAATGAGAGTCAGCGCGGTTACAGAAGCGCAATCAAAAACACAGATACTATTACATGTGTTTATTCATATAACACAATAAAGGAAACGAACGTTCTGCATCTTGGACTGATGTCAGCTAGATAGTTTATATATTATGAATACGCTGAAGATGACTCCAAAGTGAGTCGAAACGTTCGTTTCCTTTATTATGTTATATAAATAAACACATGTAATAGTATCTGTGTGTTTTTGATTGCGCTTCTGTAATCGCGCCGACTCTCATTAGCCTTGTTGTATTTTTTATCGTTTTAAATTTCGAGAGTCTTAGTTTACTTATTATTTATTTTTCTTTATAAGTTATTCAACTGAGTTACATATTCGGATCTTGTGATTTGTGTGAGTGAAGATTATAAGTTTATCATGCTGAACTACAAGAGACGAGTAATTTGTTAGCGATAATTCGGAATTGGAGTATGCATTCCTAAGTTAGCGTTTAGATGCTGGTGTTGTCCTCTACCTTATGCGACAGCGTGTAACCAGTAATCATCCACCGCACACGACGAATAGGGAAGGCCTTGTAGTCGCCATGACAGGTGCGTGGCATCGCGTAACCCATTGTCAGAATGATATACTATCAGAAGTAACGGAGGGAACAAAAGCCAGATCCTGTCTTCTGGAGAAGCCCCTTGAGGCTAAATTCCGGTTTCTGTAGAATCACAATAATCGCAATGGTGAAATAAATAGCTATCTTCGTTTTTCATCTTTTTGTCTTTTACCATTTTTTCCAAGAAGGACCTTACCAAGAAAGTGAAATTTTAAACAATAAATTTAAACTTTTTTTTACATTTCTACATCATATAAGAGTAATTTTTGTCAATAATTTTGTCAGTTCAAAAGTTGATTTTATCCACAAATTTATTTTATTGATAAATTTTTAAAGGACATTGCTATTTCTAATTCAAGCGCCAAAAAGTATACAATAAACATAATTCTCGAAAAAAAATATTAAAGTTATTATATTAAAGTTATTATATTAAAGTTATTATATTAAAGTTATTATTAAAGTTATTATATACAATTAACATTTTTTGTTAATTAAAGTAATTTAAGAATTAAACACAATTTCTATTAAAATAAAAATACTGGTACGGTCTCTTATTATGTATAATTCATAATAATTAAAAATGAAAATAATTATACAAAAAGTTAAAATTAGGATAAATTGTAATGCTTAAACTGAATTTACAGTTATACTACATAAGTTTGCAATCAGCGCGCCGATGAGAGGGATAATTTCCGAATCGTGATTATCTGCGGCACGCGCGTCTAATTATCACACGATAATCAGCGATTAAGCACGAATCTGTGCGGCAACCTCATTATTATGCCTCGGACGGCGTCGGAGGTGCTGCGAATGCATAGATATATTTCGTCTTCTCCGTCTGAACCAATTAATAAATTTGCATGGGCTGCTTGCCCCCTGGACAAGGTCGGTTCGTCTATTTCCACTGGTAGCCATTGTTACCAAGACAATACCACGTACTTGGCAGTTAGAATACATTGTACTGTCGAGAGGTGGCTACTCAACGTGATGTCAGATTAATTAGATTTCGAATATACACGTGAGGTGTTCCTAAATAACTTCTCTTTAATTATAATGCACGAGCAACTAGGGATGAAATCCCTGCATTAAAAAAATATTTATATTTACTAATTTTTAAATAATTGTTTTAAATTTCTTATGATATGATTAATCACACGATTCATTTCCCTTGCGTGATCGAGCTACTTTCATATTAATTATCAATAACTTTCTGTTTAAAAATTGTTCAAGTCACGATGCTTTTTCAAATACAATTTGTGTTTTTAAGCATGCAATGCCAATTATTAACAGAGCGTGCGGTTAATGTGGTAACAAACGAACATCACATGTGTTTCTGTAAACGATCTCTCGTGTAGTCTCAAGCTGGGCAGAAAATAAACGACAATGGTACATTCAGTGGAAATGACAGTAATCGAAGAGACCACAGCCGTCCCCAGTTGTAGAAGTTTCCATTGGCGAGATTTGTAATCTCTATTGGGTCCGAGGATTTCAATTCCAAGGACTTTAGAAGCAAAAAGTCCAAGAACAATAACTATACAATTTAAAAGGATTAAAGAATCTCAGGATCTAAGAAAGCCCCGCTAAGAAATAAATAAAAATTCTACAGCTAAAAAGTTCCAGGTTTCAGAAGCTCAAAGATCTAAGATTACAAAGGTAGAAAAGGACATTCAAACGTCCGAAGAGAGGTGGCCGAGAAAATTCTTGAGCACGACAAATCTAAAGAAAATATCTTTAAATAGAAGCTTAATCTCATCTCGAAACAGCTTTGATTCATGAGGAAATAATTTCAACATATGTGATGCGCTATACCTGATAGCTCGGATATTTATCAAGTTTTTTATCAAATGGGATTTCACATTTTCTCCCTTTTCCGTAATGAAAGCTGTAAGCATACATATTTATTCAGTTCCTTTTTTCACATTTTCACATTTTTGAATTTAGGAAGATTGAATCTCCAAAATTTAGAAAAGTTGCATTAATATTAATTTCCTATTAATCTTTTTATATTTTAACAAATTTTTATTCAAAAATAGATGTTTTTAATTTTGTGTCTGTGTTTATTTATAAAGTCTATTTAATATAATGTTTAAAAATTAAAATACTTGATGAAACATTATAATTATTAATAAATGAATTGCTTAGAAAATTAAAAAAAATTTTCATCGAATTACATATTGTGACTGAAAATATGAGCTTTCCAGCGTAACTAACCGGGTACCAATACAAGCTCAATAATTCTTTATTAAGAAAGTTTCGCAGGATAACTTCATTAATGTTTGTACCTGTTCGACAGACGCCAGGGGCGATCGAAGTTGAAAATTGTCCGTCGTTGCGGCGACACTCGATAGCAACTTGCAGCAACCCAAATCCAATAAAAAAGTACATGTGTCCTACAATGTCGTTACGAGAGATCAATTTTTATCATTTGACGGACAAAGTTTTTACATTAGGCACGAAATAAAACTGTCAATACACGCTAACAGTTCATAAATAAATCTTAAAGTGTCTGAAAATATCGAAATTTCTGAAACCTTTATAATTTTTTTAATATCTAAAAAAAGCATTTTATATTCTTGCATCTTTACTCGCACTTTTAACATTTAAATTAGTTACGTTTGTAAATCAGGTTTCTTATACCTTACAGCTTTCAACTTGAGCATCCAGTGCAGTTAACTACCAATTTTTACAGTAAAATAATATTTATGATTATAGGAAAGCAAAGCGAAGTAAACTTAGCAAACAAGCTTTTTCTTGAATATTCGCTGTTTCGCATCGGGCAGTCTTTGTGGATCCTCATTTCCATCTACAAAGTAAATCGAATCTTCTCGTCTGCGTTTCTTTTCATCCTATTTTCACTTTGGTAGAGGTGAGAAAGGCAGAGCGTGAGAAGTGCAATTCGGCGTCGCCGTTTGTTGCGAGACGCGAATGTGATTTTGCTTCTGCGTTCACGTCTCGTTAGAGAGAAAATCTTTCGACATCGGTCGCTCCGAATTATCTAACGATCCTTTATAGCATGCTTGATAAGGACGTGTGACGATAAAGTTGATTGCTTGACTACTCAACATGTAAATTGTGCATTAGCATCCACGATCTTCGTATATTTCGCTTCAAAAGAAACTTTCAGAAGTGCACGTACAATCAATACTCATCATTTTTCTTGTACTAACCAAACAAAATTGTATAATAACGAAAATTATGCATTATAAATTAGAACAAAAATGTAAACGCTTTTAAATAAGTTTAACTTTTCATGTATAACAGAAGAGTTAAATTTGTTTATGCCTATGTCTCGAATCTAAATATAATTAATAGGGTTACGAATTGCACGATCTTTTTGAAGGTCTAAAAAAAGGATTTGAACATCTTTGAAGTTTGACTCGGGTCTTTTGGATGCCAAGAACACCGCCTTGGTTTAAACTATTGAAGGATCACTTACCGTAGGCCTCGCAAGCTCCCATTATTCACTGCGATCCGATTACGCGAGCTTTAGAGAGTTTCTCGCGGCGCATTCTGGATGTTCTCGTTAAGAACATCGACCGAGCTACGGTTTCCGGTTAACCGCCCTCTTCAGGCACGTCTTCAACGTCGTCGCGTCGCGTCTTGTCTCGTCGAGCAAATTGAATTTCGTTCTCAGTCATTTCCGCCGCTGAAACCGGTCGGGTGAGAGGCTGTCCACCCTTCGGTTGACAAAGAGCACGGCTCGGTCCAACGGAGGAGACACGGTGAGTCGTTTTCTTTTATACACTTGGCCATCAGCAACGTCTGCATCCTGTCTTCGAGATGCCCAACAGGGCGATTCATCTTCCAAAGGATTAGAGCGGGTTGAACGCGTCTGAAATGGATTGGATCCTTAGAACTCAAGGTTTTTTGAGATCTACAGATTCTTAGAAATCCCTTTGGACTCTTTCGAGTCTCTTTCCTCCTCGATAATCGAATTTTTGGATCGAAACTTTGAACGTCATTAAGCAATTTCTTTGGAATATCTAAGATTTCAAAAGAAGCATAATGTGAATATATTTATTCACTTGGAAAAGTAATCAGGAAGATAATTAACTTAAATTACAAATAAATCTTTCAAAGGGTGACGCAGTACATACAGTGACGTGAAGTGGTATCTTTATTCTTTCGAGGATTTTGTGGTGGAATAAATTTCATTCACGCGCGAAAGAACTCGAGGACTTGGCCGTTAACGAAATTAGTAGTCCCACCGGGAAACTTTTTCCGCCGATCCCTCTGTACGTTGAAAAAGTTTCAAACTCCCGCATGCTGCCAGCAGGATGGAATCCTCTGATATATCTCGTCGAATTTCGACTGCGCGGGATCACAATAGAACTCTGAAAAAGGAGCAGCGGAACACGAGTATATCATTCAGCTTGCTCCGTTTACTCCGTTTCGGCCCGCTGAATTACTCTAAACGCGTAACACTTTGAGCGTGACGAATATAAGTATTAAAAATGGTAAGGAGAGAATGTTCTATCTCCTATCGTTCTATCTGTCTGTAAAAATTGGAGAATCTTTTGCACATCAACATTCACATATAACATACACGCTTACAGCAATATAATAGATTTTTTAAATCTAGAACGATATACACCAAAATTTTCACAATACAGTTTATGTTTTTCGGATTTTCTATATTTTTAATAATAGTTATTATATCTGGTAAATTTTACTAGAATCTGATTAATTTGCACAAAATCTGAATTTAATGGAAAAAAAATTGTCACATGACGCATAAAACGTTGCACATAAAAACTTATACATAGAAAATATTATAATTTCGTGGAAGTTGAAAGCAATGGACTTTATCGCCTCTGGAATATTAAATTATTTAACATGTCGCGCAATATACTACTAAACTTTTATATTACTGGATTTTACAGTAAAATAAATTAAAAAATAATCTATGCATTATATCATATTTAAAAACCATTGACAAATATTGGCCTTATAAAAGATTATTAAGTCATTTTATATAATTTTTAAAATTTTAGGATTATAAGATTGAGAAAAATCTCACGAAATTTGAAATATCTACAAATTTAAAAAACATTTTGAAATCTTAAAATATTGAGAAATTTTATCAGTTTTGTAAAATGATAAAATTTGCATTTTGTTATTTTCATATTTATATACTTACATCCTTTATATTTAAATACTTATATCATTCTTAAAAATTTTATAATTTTTGTCGCCTAACAATTCAATTTTTCTAAAAGTTCTTCTATTTTCGACCCTTCGGATTATCTTATTGTTTCGTCGCTTTAAATTTTCACTGCCACCAAAGTGTCAAGTTACAAATATTGAATCGTACACGGCGCGTCAACGCATCAAACCACAATATTGTAGACATCTGAAATTACAATGTCAACGTTTGTAAACAACATTGTCTGTTGCAGATGCACCTGAGCCTTCATATGTCAAAAAAATTTTTCACCACTTGAACGTTCAACTGTCATTTAATTTGATGTGACATTTTTATAATAAACAATATACTTTATAGGATATAATTAGATATTTCTTTGTATATACAAAAATGCATATATATTTAATATAATATATTTAAAAGTGTAGGAATTTAGGATAAAAAGGACAAGAATGCATAAATTTTTATTAATTCAGAATTGATAACAAAAATTCTTTTTGAAACAAAAGATAATTTTGTATATAAAATAATGCAATATGGTATTTTCATCTGTGTAATGTTTTGGAATCTTTTTCACAATGTTGTGGTCTCGTTGGACTCTTATGCGGTCTCTTTCCGTTCGAATGAACAAGTTCGCTATTCACGCATAAGATTAATTAGCTCCAAGATCTTGGCCAGAAGACGGCGAATACCCGACGGTGTAATCGAGCAATCCAATTAGCGGTCTCGACCCGAAGCTTGAAAGCTCTCGAGCTCTTGTGGCGACGTGAGTTTATTCGGCACGTTTGGACTCGCACGTCCTTCGAGAGGACATCGATCTACTGGGTTTCTGCTTTGTAAGGAACGATACGTTCCTCGACAAGTCCCTAGACGGCCCTAAAGTCACTGCAAAAGGGTCCATCCGTTGGCAGAACTGAATCGATAACCGACTGTCCTTTTCTTCGCGCGTCCCCACGAGTCTGCGCGGCGCGTTTCAACGACGCTCGAGCTTTCCAGACATTCCAGCTTGCGAGGCCGGATTACGCTTTTCGACCCTTTCATTTTCCTACTTGGCAGAATTTTCAGTGTATTTTACGCAATAATAAGTGATGTAATACTCGTCATAAGACAATCAAATTCTAATTTGTTGCTCATACAACAAGTTGAAATTTTGTCACAGATAATGTGTAGCAAATATAAAGTTGTTAGATAAATTGCTCTTTTCCACTATTTAATCAAGCTTTTGTACAAGATGAATTACATGTATCTGTAAAATCATTAAAAATCATTCATTAGAAATTAATTTCCAAGTTTAACAACGATGTTTAAAAGTCTATGAAAAGATGATTCTGAAAAAGTTTCCTGATTACGTAACGCATTACATAACATTTAAGTCCATATCGGTTTAAAAAAATATCTTTTACTTTCCTTACATTTTTTTTTCCTAGAGCTGAAATTTTTGAAGAAGACTTTTCAGGAAGACTAATTATTAATTTTCAAAATAATTGAAGGGAGGGGAATCTGAACTGGTATCAATGTTGTAATGAACAGATCATATTTCAAATTACAAAGCGAAGTTTAAGCGAGCCTGGTAGATGTAGTCATGCTTCTGGTTTCACAAAAGGACCCTCTGTCTGGCTAGGTGGGTTTCACAGCATCCAACCCCGAAGTGTAATCCGTGGAATCGACCGTGGCGCGCTCGGCAGACGAGAATGGAGGCTCTGGCGTCGCGTTGCGCGAGAGCTTGCGGAGCTTTCCATTCCGGTGCCGTAGTCCGTCTCGCGAACCTCGCGGTGACGTTACACACGTCGCGTCGTGCCGGGTACCCGTGCCGCCCTGCATCGTTCGAGGGTGGCTACGCGTCGTCGCTACGTCCTTCAGGGTGTCAACGGGTTTGCGATAATCCGGGCGTCGCACTGCGC